>JAQBSW010000780.1:0-169556 GCA_029291075.1 Eudiplozoon nipponicum | reverse complement strand
TAAAATTTTTCCATTAAGATTAAACTAGTTTGATTTATAATAGGGACAAAATATAAAACAGCCGTCAGCGGGCGGTAGTGCCGTTTTTTTCTCGACGATCGGTTCAACGGGGATTGCGTTTTTACTTTCAAGCTCGCAAAACATGGCTACCACTCTATTTTTTAGTATAAACGAGTAGACTATGTTCATAGATCATTCGAGGCTAAAGATAGGAATGCTAAAATAGCAAAAAAATAGGTAATCGACTTAGATACGTATTTTTAAACAAAAATATATTTAATTAAACGGCAAATTATTGCCGTCTCAGCATGTTAATATACTAGGTGACCATAATAGCTTTTACAACCCAAACTTCTAGCTAGCAGTAACAGCACCAATGAAGCATTTCTTTCCATTTTTCAAATAGATGACAATATCGTTTTGATGAGTAGCTAAGGTGGTACTCAACCGTTTTACGGTCATGGTTTCTAGAGCCGTTGACTAGATTTTGAGACGATATAACCAATCCACTTTTCTTTGTATCAAATTGCTGAATTTTATTTTTGCTTAGAACAATTTTTTGCAGTTGACAATATGATTCTAATTCAAGTCAAATAATGTTTCGATTATTACGACATCATGCTGGTAGATAAAATTTAAATATGCAAGTTTATTTTAAAATGACCACTATCGGGCAGTTATCGATTTCATTTTAAACGCAGTTTAGCAATCGTTGTGGAAATATTGAACTCAATATTTTACATCTGTCGAAATAAGCCCAAGGAAGTACCTATATCCGATATCGACGGCATTTGCAAATGTATATGGTGTAAGACTCATTTCCATCCTGTGCTTATTATTTAATAGTCTTCAGACATTTAATTTAGCGGCGGGTACTCGCAGTCTTACTGAAACAACATTTGCAATTTATGCTAACTGTTTGAAAAGTATACTGTATTGGTACGTACTAACAACGAGAGTGTGAACGTATAATGCACAAAAGATTACATCTAGTTATGCGTTGAGTTATCATATACGTTTTTATCATTACAAATACGCAATAAATATTTATATCGCGGCTTTATTCCCGCAAATAATTTCCCATGATGCTTCATTTGAATATTTGACGAAAATGTGAAAAAATTTTTGTTTCGACAAATTTTATTTTCTATATTTTAGTACGGCCTAAATAGATCCTCAATAAAATACGTCTATTCATAAATCAACTATCAAGTTTTTGTATTTACTTTTTATCAGTTGTAGACACCTTCAGCTTCTACCGCTCATTCAATGTGATGATAAATTTCTGTTGAAAGCGTCCTTACTTATATTTATTCATAATATTATTGATATGTCATCAATACTGCTCCCAAGTGAAACCACTTGTACTCAATAACGCGAAACTAATTTCGACCTATTTGGACGACAACATTTAATAATTACAGAATACACGCCTTCACATACTAGGGGACATTTAAACAAATGACACACTACCTATAACAAACATAAAAACTGTCATCAAGATGAAAAGTGTTTAAGTGTCCATTAAGAATGTATAAATCCAATTTTGAATATTAGAAATATCTGTTTTGATGCATATATTTTCAATAAGATTTTACACATTTCAAAAATTCTCCGTATTGTTGAAAATGAGTATATCATAAAATCTACAAAACATTACAGAGCGGGAAAATGATATCATGCGAATTTTTTATTTAATCTGTAATAAACAGTAAAAAAATCTAGTTTGTAAAGCCACTCTGTTAATCTTATGTTGTCTAAGCTATGCTATAATTTTGTCACTTTTTCGTTAATTTTAGTTTCTTTATTTTTGACAGTTATTTCAGTAATCAGAAGCATGTCTGTTTACGCTAGTCGATTAGCGATGCATCAGCCTGATACATCCCGCAGAATTTTCTCGTTTGGAGGTTGAAATTTTTGAAAAGAATTACTATTCTATTCGTAAATCTCTATTCAGGAGATGAACACAACACGGCCTACACGAGGTCGAACGAAGCCTTCCGTAACTTAATTCATTGCCAAACTAAAATACTTGAAATGGGCAAATTGTTGAATATGCTGTTTCATTGGATCCCAGTCATTATAAGAAATTAAATCCAACAGTTTTCGGGAAGAGCCCCAATATTGAAATGAACATACAGCTATTTAACTAGTTGAAGTATCGAGGAGAATACAAATTGGTTTTATTTTTTAAAAATTGACTGAAACACATAGATCTGCTTAAATCTAAAATAAATAATACAACAGCTCGCTTTTCCATGACAATTAAATATGATGCTCAGCATTCAACAGTTTCATCTTTGTAAACTTCTTATTTTACATATTGCACGATGTTAGTGTAGATAAGAGACATTTTTTTTGGCCAAATTTAGCTAAATTTCCGAATACTTTAAATCTTTAATTGGTTTAAAATTAAGAAAAGGTACAATAAGCAAAGCTTTAGCTCGGTTAAAAATACACGCTTGAGATGGCTACGTGCAATGGATTAAACTTCAATCTTTGAGTATTTACTATTGAAATGTAACATTTGGTCAACTGTTTGATAGAACTGGTAAGACGTTCACCTATTATGATGCCGTTTTTGCAAAATTCTGGAGTGGGATTTACGCTGTTGATGAAATCTGTGTAAAGTTACCTAGTGAGAAAATATGTAATATCAATCTAGGTGAAATATGTGTGACTGCCCCATTAGAATATCAATCCACCAAAAACTGACATTACCCAAATTGCTTGACTACAATAAGTTAAAATTATGTTATGGATCATTTTTTAAAATGAAATGTCATTAGAAGTATAATTCAGTTTTCTCACAAACAAAAAATATCTTTTAAAGAGCGAATTTAATGTGCGTTGCAGAAGAGAACCAGCTATCCATCAGTACTGGTAAGACGATAATTTGTTTATTCTTTGTAAACGTTTAAATTGGGTGGTAAATAAAATTGCAACGCACATTAAATTCGCTCTTTAAAAGATATTTTTGTTTTGTGAGAAAACTGAATTATACTTCTGTGACATTTCATTTTTAAAAAACAATCCGTAACATAATTTTAACTGTGTAGTCAAGCTAATTTGAGGTAATATTCAGTTTTGGTGGATGATATCTAATGGGGCAATCACGCATAATTTTCACAGATTGATATTACTATTTTCTCACTAGGCCAACTTTACACAGATTTCATATTTCAACGGTGGTCAATCTAATATTTGTAGCGTAAATCCCACATCAAATTCGACAGGCACACTTTAAAAAACTATTGGGTAACCTGACATCATAATAGGTGGCAGACGTCTTACCAGTTCTATCAAACAGTTGACCAAATGTTTAATCGAAGTACATTTCAATAAATCTAACTATCTTCTCAAAGATTGAAGTTTAATCCATTGCATGCCAATATCTCAAGCGTGGAATTATTTTAACCAGGCTAAAGCTTTTGCTTATTGTACCTTTTCTTAATTTTAAACCAATTAAAATATTTAAGTGATTCGAATTTAATAAATTTATTAAAAATGTCTCTTATCTGCACTATTGGCATCAATGCAATATGTAAAATAAAAGTTTACAAAGATGAAACTTGTTGAAATGCTGAGCACTATATATTTAATTGTCATGGAAAAGCCAATAAAAGCCTGCAGCTTGTTCGTGTATAGCATTATTTTTTATTTTAGGTATTAAAAGCAGATCACATATATTCAGAACAGTCAATTTTAAAATAAAACCAATTTGTATTCTCCTCGATAAGCCAGCTAGTTAAATAGCTGTAATGTTCGATTTCACTATTGGGGATAATACGAAAACTGTTCAGCTGTTGGATTTATTTCTTATAATGACATGGATCCATGAAACAGCATATTCAGATTGAATTTGCCCATTTCAAGTATTTTAAGCGATTTGAGCTAATAGTTAAGTTACGGAAGGCTAAGATTCGACCTCTGATATTTAGGCCGTGTTGTGTTCATCTCCTGAATAGAGACACGAATAGAATAGTAATTCTTTTCAAAACTTTCAACCTCCAAACGAGAAAATTCTGCAGGATTGATATCGAATTTGTGCATCGCTAATCGATAGCGTAAACAGAGACATGCTCGCAGTTGAAGTTGTCTCGGATACTCTGGAGAAGTCTTGTCAAAATAAAAGAAAACTAAAATTCTAACGAAAAATAATGACTAAGAAATTATATGGCATAGCTTAGACAACACTAAAGATTAACAGAAGTTCAACTTTTATAAACTAGATTTTTTACTGTTTATTACCTGTATTAAATAAAAATTCACTATGTGTAATCATTTTCCACTCTGTAATGTTTTGTAAGATTTTATGATATATCAGAAACTTTCAGACTGTACTCATTTTCAACAATACTAAATTTTCAAATGTCTTAAAAAATCTTATTAATTATATCACATCAAACAGATATTTCTGTATTCAAAATTGGATTTATGCATTCTTTAATGGACACCCGTCGTTTATCCTGAAAACACTTTCATCTTGATGACAGTTTTTTTATGTTTGTTATAGGTAGTGTGATTTATTATCATTTGTTTAAATGTCCCTAACAGGTCCAAACTTATGTGAGGACGTGTGATATATAATTATTAAATGTTGTCGTCAATTTGCGTCAATGGGGTCGAAATTAAAATTCGCGTTATTGAGTCTAAGTGGTTTCGCTAAAGCAAGAACGTCTAAAAGCGGGGCAGTTATTGATTAACATATCAATAATATTATGAATAAATATAAGTAAGGACTGCTACTTTTCAACGAAACTGTCATCACATTTTATCTTTACATTGAATGGTATTAAGAAAAACTGAGGGTGATCATGAACAAAAAGTAAAAGGTCAATACAAAAACTTGATGGTTCGTTTATGAATAGACGTATTTTTTGTGAGTTCCGTCACTATATTTTAGGCCGTACTAAAAATATAGAAAATAAAGATTAAAATTTGTCCGAAACGAAAATTTTGTGAACTTCAGATGAACAATAATCGCATTTTCGTCAAATAGTCAAATGGCTTCAAAACTTTTTTCAGTAACATTTACTGCCGTGTTTCGGCTTTCCGTGACCATCCTTGCAAAATGGGGGAAATTGATTTACGGGAATAAAAGCGCGATGCATAAATATTTTATGCATATTGTAATGATAAAACGTATATGACAACTCAGCATAAACTGAATGTATAATCTTTTGTACGTATACGTTCCTGATTGCCGTCGACTCGTCGTTAATTCGTTAGTACGTACCAAATACAGTATACTTTTCAAGCAATTAGCATAAATTACCAAATGTTGTTTCCGGTAAAACTGCGAAGTACGCCGCTAAGATTAAATGTCTGAAGACTGACAAGAAGAATAAGCACAGGATAGGAAATGAGTCTTACGCCATATACATTTGCAAAGTGCTACGTCAGATGTATCCGGATATAGGCACTTCCTTTAAGGCTATTTCGATTATGAATATGCATAAATATTGGGGTCCAGATGTATTACGATTTCCTAATGATTTATCGCTAGCAAACACACTTTTGTGCGTTTAAAGGCATACATTGACCGAAATCGGTCTTTGCATTAATGCCCGATGAATTGGTCATTTTAAAATAAACTATAACATATTTAAATTTTATCTCATGCTTGCCGGCGTGACATGTCATAAAACGATAATCGAAACATTATTTATTTGAATTAGAATCATATTGTCAACCATATGCAAAGTGAACCACATATCTAAGTAAAATGAAATTTCAGCAATTCATTGTTGTTACAGAAAGTGAGACAGTTTAAATCGTCTCAAAATCTAGTCAACAGCTCTAAATTGATTCCATGACCGTAAAATGCGGTTAGTAAGCACCACCTTAGCCACTACTCATCCAAAACATTATTTGTCATCTATTTGTAGATGGACAAAAATGCTTCATTCGATGAGGTTTATATAAGAAACGCTGTTACTGCTAGCTAGAGTTTTGGGATGTAAAGCCGGAAATGTTTATGGATTTCTTCAAACTCACCTGGGTCTATGTGTATTTTATGCAGAGACGATAAATAATTTGCCGTTTAAGTAATTAAATATATTTACCTGTTTAAAAATACGTATCTAAGTCGATTACCTATTTTTCACTGCTGTTATAGCATTCCTATCTTTAGCCTCGAATGATCTATGAACATAGTCTACTCGTTTATGCTAAAAATAAAATTATTCAATCATATATTGCGCAGGTGGTGGTAGCAGTTATTCAAACCATGTTTGCGAGCTTGAAGTAAACACCAATCCCATTGGATTGAACCAGTCGTCGAGGAAAAGAGCAACACTACCGCCAATCACACGTACTGACGGCTGTTTTACTATTTTGCCCCTATTTACAAGTATAAATCAAACTAGTTTAATTATCTTAATGGAAAAATTTTTTCTCGATTAACCGGGTGACCACTTTGTTTAGAGGGGTTAGTCGAAAATGTGGTTATTTAATAAAATTTTCTCTACTTTAAAATATCCATATATCATAAATATTTAATTTATCGAAAGAGTACCGTCCTATTATGCCACATTCCTCACCAAAATATATAGTGGGTAAAGGGCGTAATACCGGCTCCTACGGATGAGTCGCCAGTAAGCACGAAACAAATGTGCATCAGATTATACTTTCCGTTCATGCTGCCTTTGATTTATCCTTCTGGTCACAACTGAACTAATTTATTACTAGGTTCGCAACACCTAATATATACTTGCATATATATTTGTTCTCCGCAACAAACAGTATTTTATTGAGATGATTGTTTCTTTCAATTTCTCCGATTTTAAATAAAATTGTCATCCAATTTGCTATAATATATAACTGTATTGAAAAGAGCTAATTAAGTCTTTATACAAAAACTTTACGTTATTCCCCAGTTAATTTACAAGCCCTGCAAAATTTACTACTACAGCATTTTTGGTTATAATAATAAATAAAGAATTTTGAATTGAAATCCAAACAATAAACTTAATTATGATTTATTTCGTATTAAAATTTAGACTACCATATTCAGGACTACCATAAGAAAATATCCTATTCGATATTGCTTAATTTGCTTAGCCAAATGAATTATTAGCAGTGTAAAAAATAAAAGTTTTTGAAATTGAACAGAACTTCACATCTGATCCTACAAGTACTCATATCAAGTAGCACTAATTTTTGTCCTTTAAAACGTTTAGCAAACTGTCTTGATTGGCTGAAAATATCAAATAGTTGACTTGTGATGAATCCATTTAAAATTCAAGTTAACAATTACATTAGTAAACAGTCCCACACATGCACACCCACTCACCATTCTCTGAAATACAAGCGAGTTAATCAATCATTTTTATTAAACTAAAATGCATTTCGCGTAATAATTTTTCGAGCCACTAGAAACTTTTATATTTCACGTGTATACTACGCATTAAATGATTTGAAAAGCAAACTGAAGGATCAACGTTAATGTTTAGCGGACTATAACTTCATAGCATTGCAACTCATTAAAAAACAGATTATTTACTAAATAAAATACAGATCAACTGCAAAGAATTCTATAAGGCCATCGTTATTAACCAATCCAGGGACGCAACATTTTTAAAATTCAATTTGTTTAACTAGTGTCAAACCGTTGATTCCCTTCTTTTTCCGCCTTAGGGATGCAGGCTCTACCAGATTCATCAGTTCGGATAAGACGTTCTCTGTTGATATGTGTATTGCAAGATATATTTTCTTACCCGAATTTGCAGGAAAAAAACAATATATAGAAGCCGATTGTTAATGCACAAATTAGGGGCAAGAATTAAATATGGCAATAGGAGTAGTTACAGTGGAATAATAAAACGTCACTCAGTAGCCTGGTTTCGTCCTTATTGAGAACTCATCACGTACTGTCCGCGGCAAATTCTGGCCAGTACGTGATGAGTTCCAAATAAGGACGTAACCGGTCTACTGGATGAATTTCTTTTTCTACACTTTACAGTTCGAACTCTGTCCGCGGCAAATTCTGGCCAGTACGTGGACTTCCGAATAAGGACGAAACCGGTCGACTGGATGAATTACCTTTTCCATACTATACAATTCTTAGTTTATACTGACAGATGTAAATAATTAATGGGTCAGCTGCTTATATCAAGATCGCAACCTTGATTAAGGTGATAGATTGCAATAACTTTTATTTACAAATCGCAACCTTTATTTCATTACCGTCCTTCCCCTTTTCAATGTATATTTATTATCGTGCATTTACTTATGTACATGCTCGTGGCTAAACACTACAGCAAGACGTTAATCTTAGTGGCAAATACAAATCATAGCGAATGTAAGGTTGAAGTGTTCATATAAGTTGGTCTTAATCCTGCGTTGCACCTCATCTATCTAGAAAAAATCACATTTTATCGATTGGACTGGAGTCATCTGCTTCACAAGAAGGTGGCAGGTTTTGTTCACTGAATAGTTGATTTTCTGTGATTTCAAATCAAATACATAATTCAACTTTAATATATTTATAAGGTAAATTTCCGTCCATGTTTAAATATATATATATATATATATATATATATATATATATATATATATATACTATTCATAAATAGAGAGCCCCATTATTATGAATATAATCGGTAGCTTGCTCAGTTTTAATATTTTCAGGAGCACCTACTTGGATTGTGACAAAGATCATATTTCATTTCATTATTCCGTCTGCATTTTATATGTTGTTATAGCGGGGTAATAACTTAAATAGATTTCTGTTAACGTCATCCAATATCTTGGTGTCGCTGAGCCACATTTGGTTTGCAAAAGATAACTCAAATTTCAAAGTAAATATTTTAACAAAAACAGTCAATCACAGGACACAGTTTTGAGTAACACATGGCTACCGGAATAAATACGTGCCATTCATCAGCATACACCAGTAGAGGCGTGATTATTGTGTTAGTACCGCAATTGTCTTTTTTTTAAATGTAAGCTGTGATACAAAGTGAGAAAGTCAAATAAACACTAAAGCCTCAATAGTAGGTTAAACTCGTGAACCAGTAGAAAAATAAGACAATTAAAATCGTTGAATGAATATAATGATAAATGCGATATATATATATATATATATATATATATATATGTACATGTATATATTTTGTGTGTGGAGGTACATCATCAAATGACTATAGATATCAAATAAAAGTGTGGTGGTGCTAAACTTTCACTAATAACTAAACATCAACGATATAATTGGATATAATGGTGATCAAAGATCACTAAATGACAAAAAACTGTGTTACTATGATTCCACCTACTAATAAAAACTAATACCCAATATCACTATCACTACTACCATTACTACTACTATCACTTGCTATCACTACTACTACTACCTATCACTAATGTTACTAATACTGTTATCACTATCACTATCACTATCACTATCACTTTCAATCACTATCACTATCACTATCATTATCAGAATAACTATCAATATAATCATTATTACCATCCACATCGCCGACAAAATTGCTATTACAAATAAATATCACTATCACCATCATTTTAACCAGAACACTCGCCACCATCACCAATACCATAATCACAATATTCTGCCTAATCACCATCATCGTCATCATCATCATCATCATCAGTAGAAGCTGCAGCATCAGACCACCTCCACTTCTATCGGCATTATCAAAGCTATTAACATTAAAATTATGATAACTTGTGTAGCACCATTTGCGGTGCTAATTCTCTTTTTTATTTATTTACGATTGCTTTTAATTTCTCTTTACGATTTTTTAATTTAGAAGCAGTTAAAATCTATTTGTAAGCGCTTTATTTGCGACTTGATTGCTCGTCTCAAATTACACAGGAACTAACTGTACCATGTTAATCAATATTAATACTTTTGCTGATTTCATTTGTGGCATTTAAGTAAATCTTCTTTCACAATATACATTTCGTAGTTTAAATAATAATGTTTATATACTCGATTGCTCAAACTTTATTGCAGTAGAACAATTAAATTCCGGTTAGTCGCTCGATAGTTTGCTTCAAGTAATTTGAATCTAGATTAAATAGATAAGGTTTCTAATTTTTCAAGATATTTTTCAACCAATTTCTCAGACTTGCTCTATTTCTGGTTCTACATAACTCCATTCTTATTGGATGTCTTTTTACTGGAATATATTACATATTAAAATACAGAAGTTATCCCTGTTATTATGGTAGGACTCTCGGTTCCGCAATATTCAGATTGGTCCTTGTTTCCAAGTTCGCGTTGATTATTTCGGAACCGAGAGTGTAAATCGACCACACATGGAAGAAAATTGTGGACGTGTCAAACGGGATTATCGATCTGCGCAACCAAGAACAACCACTTATAATGATTAAACAAACATTGGTTGCGCGGGTGGTGATAACAATTATTATAATCAAGGTTGCTTACTTGATATAAACACATGACCCATTAGGTACTTACATTTTTCCGTATAAACTAAGAATTGTATAGTGTAGAAAAGGCAATTCATCCAGTAGACCGGCTTCGTCCTCATTGGGAACTCATCACGTACTGGCCATAAGTTGCCGCGGACAGGTCTCGAACCTGAACACGTCTGCTTCGGAATCTGGTGCTCTAACCGCTGAGCCATCCTGGTTAAATACATTAGGATTGGTGATGTGTCATTTCCCGTGTCTTAATTGGTTAGTTACATCGACTAGTTATGCCATAAATATCAGCCTTAGTTTACTAATTTCATTGGAATTTTCGTTCCGTGAAAATTACAACCAAACAATGAAGTAATATTTTTAGAATTTTTGTCAAATTTTGAGCAATTTTCCACGCGAACTCGTTGTGCATTACTGAGAACTGAAATTTTAAATGAATCATGCCACACTCTTGACGATTCTCTGCATGTAATCAAATTAATGCTTGAAAACACACTCATTCAAACAAATTCCTTTTTTGTATTTAATTTCAACATAATTAAATTTCCATTCTGCAATATTTCTAATTTAATACTCGCAATACACTTTGGTATTTTATACATATAATTGGTAAACTTTACACTCATGGTCACATCAGTGGTAGTTAAAATAACTATTGTTTTTGCTCAATTATTAGCTAAACAAAAACACAATTGTAAACATTTGATCCCAAATTAAGAATCTGTTCTTTAACATTCCGGCTAATGGTAGCTGAAGTTCATCTGTTTTCCATTGTTCTTTGGCAGGAATCAATATAATTGTTCAGCTTTACTAATAGTCGAAAAAAACTTTCCGTCACGTCGAAAGGTTGGTAAACTCTAGCGGTATCGACTGCGTTATCCTGAAAATTCCAATTACCGAATTGCATAAATTGTAACAATCGTAAAAACATATCACGATGCTCCAGTCGATTCTTTCATACACAGACATCGTTGACCGTGAAAAACTGCCCTAGTCCCGAAATAGTGAAAAAGACAGCTATTGTAAAAGCTACCTTCTTGAAATCGAAGATAACAAACTCCATCCAACGAGAAGTAAACTGGTCCACGACATTTTTATCCAAAAATAATGAAGAAGCATCAACAAATTAACAAACGTACGTCAAAAATAGCATTTTAGACCACTTTAAGAGATAAATGATTATCCGGCTATGCATAATGCGCGAATCTATGTAATTAAGTATGCGTATGTATTCATGCAAGTATGCATATCATGCGAATCTTACGAGCTAGGATGCGAACTAATTGTTACGCAACGGATACCGTGTTTTTTAAGGGTGTAGGTGTTCCAAGGAATATCAAATATGGCGTTGGCACACAAGAAAAGGTATGCTAAAACTTTTCATTCACAGCGTCCGAGATGCAATTTAGTATGTTATTGGCTGTAATTCATTGTACCCTGCAGTAGCATAGCCGCATTTGAAGTTTTGATGTTTTCAGTGCACAAATATTCGGACAACACAATAGCATCCGCATGGGGTGCAATTTCAATGAATTTAAGTGAGCAAAACTCTGTAATCAAATCCATTAATTGGACCAGTAGTGTATTGTTGATATTCTCTCACATCCTGGAAAATGGTAGAGTATCATATGATTGCCAGACTATGGTCGATCAAAATACGATAACAAATCACTGCTGCATCAGACAGGGTTACATCGCTACAGTTTCGGTAAAAGTACATGATTTGTTTTGAACATTTTAGTTTACCTCGATTAGGTTAATAATGGTTTCGGCATGTTAGATAAACTGATCCCATTACCACAACTATTTTCAAAAGGAGTCCATTTTCATAAAAGTTTAATTCATGCCAAGTCTGAACCTATTGTTAAAAGAAACATGTTGCCTTTGAATATCCAGTAATTACTTTCGTGCATGAACGGCACTCTCTGCCGACATTAAATCGGATAACTCTTCATGTTAAACATTCTACTTATTCGAAAAGAGGTTCAGAATTAGCAAATTAATATTTACGACTCGATAATCGTAGCTACCAACGAACAAACTAGACTAAGCGTAAATATAGTTATAACGCTTCAATCAAATGAGGCTTTTGCAGTAAAATATTATAGCAATAGTCAAGATTTTGTATTGATATATTCCTTAGACGGAATTTTTCTTTGCGCGGTGCAGAATTATGTATGGCTGGATCAACTCTGATTATGGATATATTCCAAGGAAATAAACTGTAAAGTTTCAAAGCAATTACGATCTACCAGAAAAAAGCAATATAGATACTACAACTTTTCAGATCGCCAGCTATAAAAAACAGACATATTGAACAGCTCTCGCATTCCAAGAATTAATGGATAAATCCTCAATTGACGATGAACAGCAAAGTCTCCTCACACGCTACTTTGCATATTTTGGCGCAGATTTAGCTCATTTTGAAATGGACTGCTTTACAATTTTCCTTCCAATCTATCTCTGGAATACATACGTGTAACTACTTCATTTTATCGCTTTATCCTCTCGGAACAATGAGCAACCAGGTATTTCCTGACTACTAACTTAGGGTTAAAAGAATGTTAAAAGTGCTGTTCAATGCGTCGTTTAATAGGCCTTTTTTGGCACCAACAACGTCGAACGCATTTCAACATACAATGCGCTTGTTCTGTCATCGAATTGATCAACGGATGATAGTTGCCGATCGCACATGGATCATACTATTGTTGTAACACCAATATTTGTACTCACATCTTTCAGATTTCTGGCCTTGATTAGTGCCAACAGCCACCAAAGAAACGGAATGTCTTATCCGTCACTCGCTTAGACAGTGACGGAGACGAGACTTCTTGATTGCTTTAATCAAGGTTGCGATTCTGATATAAACACCTTACCTATTATGTATATTTGTCTGAATTAAATAAGCATTATATCGTGAAGAAAATGCAATTCATCCAATAGACCGATTACATCATTATTGGGAACATATAAAGTACTGTCCGGAATTAGCCGCGGACAGAGCTCGAACCTGGACACATCTGCTTCGGAATCTGTTGCTCCAACCAATTTGCCATCCTGCCGTACTTCTTGATGTTGGCTAACGGCAAAAATTCTACTCAGCTTGTAAACCAGTCGACCATTTTTCATATCTGTGTCATACAACAACATCGAATTCGCATCCGAGCAACTGTATAACAAGCTTACTAATATGTAAGCCACAATTTTAACTTCAACTGCTGAAGTTTGTTTTCGATTATTTTATAACTTGCTACAAGTCATTTTTATGTCAATCAATTATTGAATTAGGAAAAATTTCACTGCTATCTTCAATTTATTTGCTCTCAATGTTTGGTCCTACTATGCAAAATGGCTGAACTATACTTTTCCTGGATATTCTTAAAGGTTTTATTGTAATAATTATGAACTTGGTGGCTTCTGACGCAGAATATCATTGTGGTTATGATAAGTTTATAATGGAATATCGACATTATTAGACAAACAAAACATTAAAGATTTATTTCCCACAAATCGGCTGAACCTGAAGCAGGGGAAATATATTTGTCATTCCTGATCTTGGCTGCTATATTTTGAAGTGGAATATTTTACGACCGGAAAGATAGTTTTTTATACAATACAGAACGTTGGTAACAAGTAATTTATCTGGTGATGAATCTCATTATTACCAAGTTTACAAAAACAACATCTAACCACTAATATTCGCCTTGTAGTCTACTCGTCACAAGACCTGTGCGACGTTTAATAGTTGTTTATCAATAATATATTTGCATTTAAGTTAAGTAGAATAATCATCATCAGCAACAAAATCAGCATAGTTATCGTTATCATTTTAATCTATATTATGTCTGGAATTGTCATTTTGAAATGAAATGAATCAATTTTATGAATATCAGATCCAACAAAAAAAACAGGTTAAAATAATCTCGTAATAGCTTCGTTGCCAAGCACATTATATCATTTGAATTATCTTAAATACGCTATGCGTCAGCTTTTACAATATTACGTTATTTAAATCAGCATAATCCTTATCATCGTCGCAATCGTACACATCGTCATCATTATCATCGACAACATCATTATCATTATTTTTAATGTTGCTGTTATCATCATAAAAAACAGGTCCATCACTAGCACCACCACCATCATTATTATCATTGTGATAATAATTTTTTATCATCATCAATATCATCTTCACCATAAATAGCATGGCTCTACGCATTCGCCTAACTATTGTGATAATTTAAACAATAATTGATTGCGCGGGTGGTGGTAGTTTTGTTATGTTGTTCGATGACTGGTTAAATACAATGGGATTGGTGTTTACTTCAAGCACGCAAACTTGATTTAAAGTATTGTGATAATTTTCTAATTTCGGACTCGTCAGTATTTCAGGTGTAATCTAACTCCCGGTCACCGCGATCAGCAAGCAATATCATTGAAATAATCAAACATTTTGCTAATGCATTTATTAGTTTCAACGCTTAAGAGATGTATAGTTTCTGTACCTGTATTCACCATGACAAATTATCTACCGATGTCAGTCTCCTTTTATTCGCGATGAATTTGTCGTATATTTTTTACAAACAATTCAGCCTTGCTAAATCAATTCAATCATTTATACCAGCTATTTCAATAAAATTTGTGGGCTTTAAATAAGCATAAATCCCAAACGACCAAAATGTTAAAACTGCTTTCATGTAAAGTCAAAACCCATTATTACTTACTTTTGAATGTTTGCGCAGTGCGAGCTTCAAATTAACTGATCTGCGTTTTGACTAACGAAGCTTTCATTGTTCCAGTAATTTTCTTTTTTCATAATATCTCGATCTACATTACCGTAGATCTTCATCTGATGCATTTCACGAAACAAATGAAGCAAGTGTTAGTCAAAATGCAGATCAGTTAATTTCAATTAATTCAGTATCGCAACAAGGAAATTCGTTCGAGCTTCAAGTGTTGGATCTCCGTGATTTGAGTTCGTGGGTTGTCGCTTTGCACCATCAGTTTCGCAAAGATCCTCTTTATCCGCATTGTCTTCTTATTGGCTGGCTGTGGATTCGTCTCTTCCTTCCAAATACTTCAAAATCGTTCATACTAACCACCGGAAATAAGGTTCGATCTAATTTTCGTTGACAGACAGTGTTTCGATATGGAATTTCCCATATCATCATCAGGCCCCTTGTCATACATACACAGTACAATGCTCAAAATAGTAGATTTAAGCAAATGCCTTGCTAATATGTATGAATATTTAAATCAAATGGGGCCGGATTTTAATAATTAACTGATTGCGTGGGTGGTGGAAACGATTCTTTATACCACCAATCCATTTTTTTCAACCAGTCATCGAACAGCTTAGCAAAACTACCGCCAGTCGCACGCACATACGCGTTCGACCCTCCATGATCATCAACAGAGTACGACGGCAAACCGACTAGCAAGGATCGATCTGTATTGCATATATATGTAAATCAAAGTTAGATATGCGGCTCTCGCCTCTAGTAATCGTGCATACATTCTACTTGACTGGAATTGTCGTCTGCACAATTTCTATGCACTCACGAACATAAACTTTTTGAAACTTTCGCCACACACATATATAGTCAATACAATTAATAATTAATTGGTTAGCTTTTAACTCAATTGCGTAACACTTGCTAGTAAAACGTTTCCAAATGCTATTAACATTAACATATATTACAAATGCACCTGCATTAGCATGTTAAGTAGACGTCTCGGTGGTGTTCCAAGCGCTATGAATATTACTGATTCTGATATGCAGCCTTACAAAGCAGGGCACCCGTGCTAACGGAAGCTACTAAAAGCTATAAAATCGTCTGAGTTTAGCCCAACTGGCGTAAAAATTATCACATATTCGCACGCACATACAAACACACATGCACAAACTCGTCCAAAGACAACCAGACAAACATTAAATGAACGAGGAAGGTAGCTAATCATAGACATTGCGAAACAGTTATAAACAATTTCAGTTTGTTTTTATAAAAAATAAATAACGATATATCATGCAATATGAGTGGAGCTGAACTGCTGATGAGACTTGCTCTGAAAACCTAATTTATTTCCATCAATTTCCGTCACGCTTTCACTTTTGAAACTTCTGCCGATGCTGTATTTTAATAACAATAGATTATTCTATATTCAGCTGAAGTTAAAAAACAAAATAACTTGAAAATCGGTTTAAGGACGAGTAAATTTCAACACAAACTCACGTTCTCATTCTTGAAGTAGAAACTAGTATATTATTAATATAATTTTAAGCTAACTAGCATATATGTAAAAATGACTTTCGCACAGCATACCATGTAATGATTTTGTTCGTGTAGTAGCAGGCCTAAATAATAATTCCCACATTAGCGAAAGTTGGAAGAATTGGGAAAGACTGGAGAACGCAGTTTTATAATAAACTCAACATCTAATTATTCTTACTGTAATATCAAATCGTTATATATATATATATATATATATATATATATATATATATATATATATATATATATAATCAACGATGGTGTTTTACATTTCTTCGTGCATGAGACATTGTGAAAATACATCAATTAAAGTACGGTAATTGTGTAAATGCAGGTATCTATATAAAGAAACTTCAGCAGCCGAAACATTTTTTCTGCAAAATCAGGTCTGTGGTGATTGTTGTGAACATTCTAAACATTGGCTAACTTTGTGAAACTTGCGGCAGGACGGCTCAGTGATTATAGCAACTAATTCCGAATTAGACGTGATTGGGTTCGAGCCATGTCTACGCGACAAATTCTGCAGATCAAGTAACGAGTTGCCAATAAAAATGGAGCCTATCTACTTGATGAATTGCCTTTTATACGCTATAGATTGGTCAGTATATACCGACAACTGTATACATATAATAGGACAGGCTTTTATGTTGAAATCGCAACAATGATTTTAATTATTATTATTATCATATGCGCCAGCGTAACTAATATTCGTTTAATTATATCAAAGTTCAATTCAATAACTCTTTCCAAGGTAGCGTGCTGTCTATTCTATAATGACATATGGAGTGGTTAGTTGGAAATTGAGGTCCAAAGAGACGCCATAAAGGCTCCACTTAAAGGAAAAAAACTGACAAAAAACAATAGTCAATTTATACCTGAAAATAGTTTATAACATGCAGCAGGGTGACTCAGTGTTTAAAGCAACATACTTCATAATAGACTCGCCCAGGTTCGAGCTGTGCCCACGACAAATTCTGGAGAGCAAATAAAGAGTTCCCAATTGGAACTAAATCGATCTAGTCGATGAATTGCTTTATACTGACAATTTTTTTATAGAAAATGGATCTGCTCTTTATATGAAGATCGCAAACTTGATTTCAACAGCTAACGTTAGCTTTTTATTGCATTTGTAATCTCCTATTTATGAATAAAATGAGAGTGATTAACATAGGCAAAATTGAACGAATATAGCTAATGAATTGGGATAAAGAACGGTTGTGCATAAACAAAGCGGTGTCACAGTTTTTCATCAACATATAATTTACAAGCACAATTTCGAGGTAAATTAAGGAGCAAGGCGAGTGGCGTTCACGCATTTGTAGTACATGGAAAGTTAACTTATGTGAATAAGAACGGCGCTGAATCCATAGTGACTTTGCATGCAGTCATGTGCCGAAATAATGAAAAAAACAAATTTGGGTCTATATATATATATATATATATATATATATATATATATATATATATATATATATATATATATATATAGTGGGAGAGAGTGTTCCCAACTTAAACGTTTCAAATTACGTTTCTCTGAAGTTAGATTAAAATTTTATTGACTGTGACAGCTAATTAATTGGCAATGTATGTCTGGTTTTATTATTTAAATTATTTATATGCCCAAAACACATTTATTTATATTATTTGGATTGTGGCATTGAATTTACCTAATAATTGCAAGATGCATTACCATACCTTTGCAGTTTGAAAATAAAAATATATAGTATATTTCAGGATGGATTCATGCCTATAATTTCGCGTTTATATCCCTCATAAATATATTAATTTGATTTGGCTCATTCATTTATATTAGTTTTCATATGCCATGTGGAACCTATATATGTAATAATTTGCCAATTGTGTTAAAAGAATGGCGTTTGTTCTGCAATGTATTCTGAACAGTTACGGGTTTGTGCAAAATTGTGTAAAAATTATTGCTCTCTGAATTTTTCTCCCTCGGGACACATGTTGACTTTTTGAATGGTTCTATTAAATATGTCTAAGCAATCAGTCAACTTCCTGGTTAAATGGTTGTGCTGAAATAGCTTGGCAGACATCCGTATTGTTTTTATACTAACATAATAAAAATTGCACCCAAATTCACTCCAATACTTTGATAATTATCACTATTAATGAGAATTCAAATTAAAACCTAACTATTAACAACAGCACTAGTACTACTGGTAATACAGCTAATACTAATAATATTCCTTCTAATACTAGTAAATATACAACACGGAGAGTTAAATTCCACTTCTGCTACATCTTTTGTCATAAATACTAGTAAAATGACTACTATGACTACTCTAGCTACCCGTGATGTTAGAGCTAAAAACAATACTGTTTATACTCATAGGTCGGCAAAATCTTGAGTGCTATGGAAATAACGTCTCGAAATATAGGTGAAAGATCAATGGCGGATCTTGATCCTAAAGCGCTTTCAGAAAATCAGCTAATTGAAGGCTTAAAGGAGAAGGGACAAGTGAGAACCCATCAACTGAGGCCAAAAATTACATCATCTGAAAAGATAAAAGGTTCAAGATTTTGCCGACCTATGAGTGCTAACAATTGTCCCGCACAAGAAAAATGCGGTCAAATCCGAAACGAAAAGGACAGCACTGAGAAACAAAATAATACATCTTTTAAAATACTGTTTATAGTTTCGTAATTAATAATAATAATAATAATAATAATAATAATAATAATAATAATAGTAATAATAATAATAATAATAATAATAATAATAATAATAATAATAATAATAATAATAATAATAATAATAATAATAATAATAATAATAATAATAATAATAATAATAATAATAATAATAATAATAATAATAATAATAATAATAATAATAATAATAATAATAATAATAATAATAATAATAATAATAATAATAAACATCGAAGTTTTTAGCCTCATAATGTAAAGTAAAATTTCTGTACAATTCGCCATTGTAATCATACGATAGATCTGAATTAAAATTTGGTTCGCTGTAATTTCATATTCATTACATGTTAATTATTCAGAACTGCAGGATTGCAACATTAAACCTAATCTCATTTGTTAAATCTCCGCAAATACATTTTAAAATAGTACTCACGCAAGTCAGTACAATTAGATATCCACCTTACGAGCGGTTGAAAAATTACCACAAATAGTAATTCATATCTCAGACATTGCATTTTGTAACATTGCCACTTGACTAATTAAGACAATCATGACGAAAATAGCGATAAACATTCCAAAGAAATATTTTGCGTTTGATAGAATTAGAATTCCGCAAGAAAATAAACAGCATTGTAAATGTTTCGGTAATGCACATTTTGAAAATTGTTAATTTTGTAAATATTTTAAGAGTTATAAATGCCTCTGTGAAGCTGCATCTTATTATGGTTTATATAGCTCTACTTTAATGAGGTTCAGATTTTGATATACACAGCTGACCCATTACGTACATACATTTGCCAGTATAAACTAAGCATTGTATAATGTAGAACAGGTAAGTCATCAAATATTGTTCAAATAAAAAGTTTTTTTTGCGAAACTGGATTAATTGAAATTACCTGATTTGCGTTTTGACTAACTCAGATGTTCTGTTTCTAGAAGTTTTCTTTCTTTACCAAAATATTTCGGCTGCCTTTATATGCAGCCTCCATCAGTTGGCCCATCTTCACCAGTTTTAAGTAAGAAAACTTCTGTACAAAGAACAACTTCGTTAGTTAAAACACAGATCAGGTAATTCATCAAGTAGACTGATTTTGTTCTTATTAGGAACTCATCACGTACAGTTCAGAATTTTCCGCAGACAGGACACGAAATTGCGCACGTCAGATTCGGATTCTGGTGCTCGAACTACTGAGCCACCCTGCAGCCTACTACATACATTTTTCAATTATATATTAAGTTGTTGTTCTAGTTTAGTCTTTCTCATAGGTCGATCCTATGTGGCTGGGTGGCTCACTTTCCCTTGACAATTATGAACAATACTTGTTGAGTACACAATAAGGACGAAATCTGTATACGGTATGAATGGCCTATTCTAAACTATACAATGCTTAGTTTATAATCACAAATGTATGCATATAATAGGCCAGGTATTTATATCAGTTTCGCAATCTTGGTTAAAGTAATTGATAACACCGACCGCGCAACTAATGTCGTTTAATCTACATAGACTTTGTTGCTATTACCAGAGTAAAATGCGTCTGTATCAGTCTAAGTGTGAATAGTAGTAGTTTAGCTAATATATTATTCGTAGAATATAAATATATTAATATGAATACGAAGCGTAGTATGAACCTGCATACTGGACTCAAATCAGCATGGATCGTATATGTACCAGAAAACGAATAACTTATTGCAATACGTACATATTTTTTGATTTAGAAATACTATTATATATATACTATTACGCTACAGTTCTTGTGCATTACCTAATATATAATTTCAAAATATTTTCATGTTTCTCCAACATGGTTACATGATATAATATGACTGCAAATTGAAGTGTTTTTATCTCTTTTCGGAACACGATATCCTACTATCCCACATACCTCAAATCAAATATAGTGGGTAAAGGGCGTAATACCAGCTCCTACTGATGAGTCGCCAGTAAGCATGAAACGAGTGTGCGTGAGATTATACTTTCCCTTTATTCTGCCTTTGGTTTATCCTTCTGGTAACAACTGAACTAATTTGTTACTTGTTTCGAAACACATACTTGCATATATAAGTTCTCCGCAACAAACAGTATTTAACCACGTCTCCTGTTCATTGTTATTTGAGGTATACTCTGTCTTGTATATTGTCAGGATTCAAAATATGCATTTTAATTATGTTTTTCAGACGAGGGTATATGATGCACCCATGTTATCGTAGATATATGAATTGTTGAGTCTCCATCATTTTTGAGCTCAATGCTTTATGCCCATTGATAATTAAATTATACTCGATGTTGTGAAATTTTAAACTTGAACTCCTACACCTCAGCCGAGTTTGTCCGATATTGGTAGTTGATGCACAAATGATATTGTAGTTTTCATGTTTTGGTCTCTACATTTCATCTTGCAGCATGAGATCTGTCTTTTGGCAATTTAGTTGCACTCCGTATATAAGATTTCTACGGGCCAAAATTTAGATTTGATTTTTCTAGCTTTAACAACCGACAGATATATTAAACCAACGTGTGATGGGCATTTATTTTCATTTTGTCTGTGAAAATGTTAGAAGCTTAATTTATTATACACTAACTGTTCAACACAATCGTTATTTGCATTTTTACCTCAATTATACTTAAATATATACACAGAAATTGTAGCCAATACTTTGCAAAATTTACAAACCTGTGAAAAATTAAATACCAAATGGAGAGCTCCATTATTTTCCCGTACACTGAAGGAAAATTTTAATTTGATAATTCGTAGGCTGTGCAGAAGCATTAGTTTTATTCAATCGTTGCGTATTTGCAATAGAATAAAACTTAATTAATTACTTATAGCTAGTTATATGCAAGTAATTGTGACTGTCTGACCTTTTATGTAGACTGGCTAGTAAAAGTGCGAATGTTCATTATCTGCCTAATACATTTAATTATATATATATATATATATATATATATATATATATATATATATATATTTTATACTGGCAGTCTGATAGGACCACCAGAGCATCACTGTCACCTAGACTTACTGATCAACAGACTTGCGACATGACAGGAAGGAAAGGGGATAAATTTGATTGAAGAAATGTTCAACGATTTATCAAATCAAATAGCAAAATACATTGATATGCTAATAAGGCGAAAAAGTTTGCTCATTTCGCGTCGGTTTTTCATTAGCATTTATATTTCAGCTGTTAAAAATTATCAACCCTTTGAAATGGATTACACAATTGGAAGCCTATCCTACTGTATATACCTTTTCCAATCGTCTGTGTCCTACAATGTATAAACAAAATTTTCTTTATTTCAATAGTGATTAACCGCCAGAATATTATTACTATTATAATAGTTCAAACAAGACAAAATTGTCCACATAAAATGCCTACAAAATAATATATGCATTCAACTTTCAAATAAAAGACTAATATATTGTTTTGATTATTATTATTACTACTACTATCATTAGCATTACAATTAATACCATGGTAGTAGCATTATTAGCAATAGTAGAATTAGTAATAGTACTTTAATTCAAGTATTTTACTTCTGAAATGTTAAATAGCAATTATCAATTCGGTGCTTAGAGTGAGGCACAAAGCTTTCTAATTTAAATAAGAAAATTAATACCATATTTTTTTCTGGACCGTACGTCTCAGAGGATTTAAACGTAGAGAAATCTAATCTTTTTAGCGACAATCTATTTAAGCTGATGATTGTACCAATCAGTTTTCTGCGATAATTCTCTCACATTCCCTGAAATGATATCTATTGCTCAATTATTTACATATTATAAATAAACTGTGAAAGTAAGAAATTACTAAATTAGTTTACATTTAGTAATTAACTCCGTTTCTGACGCAACAGGAAACATTAAAAATGCATCACAAATATATTTTTGGTGAACTTATTCAACTAATCTGTTCACATTTAGATCGTTGAAAAAACGAATGCAAATTAAATAATATTCCTCGTCCATCACGGTCCAACATAGTTAAGAATCGCGAAACTCATTGGTCGGAGTACCGTTGTGGAAAGCCATATGCACATCTTGCTCGACATGTTACCTATACAATTCCAGAAGTTGATGTGAACTACATAACAGTCAGATCAGAAATCTCATAGTCGAATCCAATTATTCGTGATTTAAACCACTTTTTCACACGAAACAGTAAATCTACTAACAATTAAACATTGGAATGAAAGAAAATCTGGTTGGAACTAGTGGTTAAGTGGTCAAGTATGGAAACCAAGTTAATTGCATCAAATTGGAATCGGCAGATCGTAACCAACCGATCGTGTGATTTATTTCTTTGTTATTACCTGCTCTGCGTTTTGACTAATGCAGTTTTTTGTTCCAGTAATTTCCATTCTTTAACAAAATATTATGACTACCTTTATCGAGAGCCTTCTTCAGTTGGTCCATCCTCACGAGTTTTACACAAAAGACTAATGTATGCCACACTGGCGCTCCAAATTTGCAAATCAACTTCTTCTAATTTTTCGACGTCTCAGATGGCTTGCATAAATTAATTTTGCAATTGTTGACTTTCAAGTAAATCAACCAAATAAGAACTTACATTTCATGAACCGAATTAAAATCTGATGGTTTTAACAAGCTGCATGCAGTTTGCCGCGGCAATTAACGCCGCCAACGAACAGCATAGGTAAAAATTACAGATTTGCCTGGTGGAAAGATAGTGTACCTGTCAGACATTATCATTTAAGCAAATTCATTCAGTTGAACGCTCACGTTACAATTTCTAATAAGACGCTTAATGACACAACACCATCCAGGCGAGAAAATGCATCTTACAACGAGCTTCGCTAGGTGACAATCGTATTTCATTTAACCAATTGCCAAAAAGCCAAACTATCGCCAAACGCACTTAATTCCTCGCTTACATGTTCCCAATCATCATTAGATCGCGTCCAACATCTGGCTGCATAGATGAAGCCGATATATATATATATATATATATATATATATATATATATATATATATATATATATATATATATATATATATATATATATATATATATATATGTATATATATATATATATATATATATATATATATATATATATATATATATATATATATATATATATATATATATATATATATATATATACGAGCTTTTATAATGCGTAAAACATTTTCCAAATATTTGGATACCCATTTTTTAGAGTAAACTTATTTCGGCAGTTCTCCTCATTAAGTATAAACAATAAATAACGCAAGTCTAAACGGGTTAACTTATACATAAAACTGTTGTAGCACTATATTTATATGCGTCGCGTATTTTGGCGATAATCTTTTGAGTTATACTGCTAGGTATATAGCATTCACACGTACGTCATCCTAATATAACTTCTGTCAATGCCCGTCAATTTCCCATTGCCCACGTCAAACTCAATCTCAAGGTCAGGTGTGTGTGTATGTTACCTCTTCAATAACACTATATTGAAGTTAATTAATATTTTGACGATAATGTAAAACTAAGTAAATCCACAGTTTTCCAATGAAATGTATTAGCTATACTCTAGCTTACATTCAGTTGACACAATTTATACTTATTAATTATTATAAATAGTAATATTAGTAGTAGAAGTAGTTTTCGTATTAATAATAATTTTTTTAATTATAATTTTTAAATTATTAAATAAAGCTAAACCATGCTTTGAAATAAATCTGATAGTACTACGGCTGTTCAAAATTATATACATAAATAAATCGAACAAATATCATTATCTAAATTATTGACTTTACTCTACAGGAAAATAAAATTATTTGTAAATTTTGATAGACTTTCAACAGAACATACGGCGAATTGTTAACTTTTTAATCTATATAGAGAAATATGAGAAACACGTGTTTGCAACACATTTAATTAGAATAAATTTCACAGTATAATCATTTGTCTTTATTAGGTTTTCCACGAGGTGACTGTTCTGATAATTGCTAAATATTTCCATTAATTGCGGACGGAATTTTACATCCGTTTGAGATGCCCTATTGTGATCTAATTTGGATTCGGGAATATTGAAATCATCAATTAATTCAAAGCTCTCCCTATAGTGTTGTGTATTCGCATTACGTCTAGAAGCAAATTAATTTACCTAGTATGCGCACTCAATTAATCCACTGCTGTCAACTGAAAGTATCAATCAGTTTCCAACATGCGCATTAGCTCCCACAAAACACAACTTGCTAACTCAATTGCTGTTTTCCAACTGCTTAAATATTGCTGGATTGGAGTATATCTCGCATATTATTTTCAATAAGAGACTCGCAAATGTGTCGTTGAAACTTTATTGTCAAGATATAGAAAAATAAATATTCACATGTGAAAATTTGTTTTGACCTCGAATGTCAAAAACTAGTTTTTCAATTTTTTTCTTGGCAGTCGCATTAAGAATGATCATGAATCTCTTTATTTACTTTGATATTGGAATTTGGGCTCAGCCATTTTACGAATTAATGGGCTTAAAATAAACCGGTTAGCATTAATTTGAGCTAGCTTTTAATTTATATTGTACCTTTTCTAGCAGATTCCTGGCTTGTGAACTAAAAATGTCATTACTTGTCTCACGTGTGAACTGATGTGTGTCAGGTTGAAACATATTTTAGACAAGTTGCTTCTATTTAGAAATTTTTATTCTTATCTACTGTATAATTATATATATATATATATATATATATATATATATATATATATATAAATGTATATGACATTATTTGTCGAGATCACCTTTTAATTTCCCTAGAGATATGAAGAAAACGATCGCGTCAATTGGTATTCAAATGATATATTATAGGCGTCACTTAAAGTTTCCACTAACTCATAAAATATTATCCCTATCAGTACTTTGTTCGCTTGAATGATGAAATTCTAAAAATAAATATTTATTGATTTTTCTGTTGTCTCAATAGAAAAAATATTCCAGCAGGTGGTAACTTCCGTTTCTTTCATTTGTTATTTGATGTCAAATACCTACGAGTTTTGTTGCTGTTCTATTCAAAAATTTTGTTCGTTACGCTGTTTATTTCTCTCACTCACACTCACGCTCTCGCACCCTGACTCTCTTCATACACACATTAGTTGTGAAAATGAATCACACTCCTTGTAACCTAATTTTTAATTCATTTACACGCCTTTGTTTATTAACATGACTTGTGTGTAATTATTAAATTTTCATTCTTGTCGACTTCAAATAAAAACCAATCCCATCAATACATTTCTATTCTCGTAACAAAGAAAAACGACCGTTATTTTAGAATATTTTTCATTAAATCCAGCGCATAAATAGACGCGTATTTGATTAACTTGATTATTTTAATTTGGTTGTAGCTTGACTTTGCAAATAATTATGTCAATAAATTATTGCTTCTATGTTCCGCAATAAAGAATATTTATCTATGTTAGCAGTTCTTTTATCTTCTTGGGCCAACACAAGCAAACATCCATTGCATGTATTTAATAAAGCTAGTTATTCAGAGACTGTCAAAAAGTTAGATTAACCACTATATTATTTCGGAACGGTCAGGAGTTTGTCATTTAACGAACTGCAAAAATTGCTCTTCATGGTGTAAATACGAAGTTATGAAAAATGGCGAGCGCTACTGTTTATTAGTTATTAAAACAAGTAATTTGTATGATAAATGAACAAATTCCACTTCGTTGTGTCGTCTATATTACTCATTTTGTTGTTGCCAAATCGAATGACAATTAAAATTCATGTAATAAAATTAAACATTAATTGATTGCGCGGGTGGTAGTAACAATTCTTTAAATCAAGTTTGCGAATCTCATTTTATTTAATGTAAATATTCATGTAAATTTAGAAAATTTAATATCGTGACCACAAATTTAAACGTTCACATTCCATAGACCGAAATAATACTACGAATGGGTTTTAAATAGGGCAATCTAATACATTATTATAATCAAGGTTCCGGTCTTGATATAAACACCTGACCCATTAATTACTTACATATTCCAGTATAATCTAAGCATTTTATAGTGTAGAAAAGGCAATTCGTCCTTATTGGGAACTCATTCGGAACTGGCCAGAATTTGCCGCGGACAGGACTCGAACCTGGGCACATCTGCTTCGGAATCTGGTGCTCTAACCAATGAGCCATTTTGCCACACACTACACTACACAAAATTTTCAGTTATATACTAACTAATGTAACTTGGTTAGTCTATTTTTCCTTTAGGTGGAGCTCAAATGGCATCCATTTAAACCCAAAGTTCCAACTAACCATCCCCAATCGGTCATTATGGAACAGACGCAACACTACATGTGTAAGTAGTACTGAATTGAACATTTAAATAATTAAACGAACATTCATAGAAATCGACGATACGTTAATACATATTTTCGATCGAATGTACATACATACATACATACATACATACATACATACATAAATACATACATACATACATACATACATACATACATACATACATACATACATACATACATACATACATACATACATACATACATACATACATACATACATACATACATACATACATACATACATACATACATACATACATACATACATACATACATACATACATACATACATACATACATACATACATACATACATACATACATACATACATACATACATACATACATACATACATACATACATACATACATACATACATACATACATACATACATACATACATACATACATACATACATACATACATACATACATACATACATACATACATACATACATACATACATACATACATACATACATACATACATACATACATACATACATACATACATACATACATACATACATACATACATACATACATACATACATACATACATACATACATACATACATACATACATACATACATACATACATACATACATACATACATACATACATACATACATACATACATACATACATACATACATACATACATACATACATACATACATACATACATACATACATACATACATACATACATACATACATACATACATACATACATACATACATACATACATACATACATACATACATACATACATACATACATACATACATACATACATACATACATACATACATACATACATACATACATACATACATACATACATACATACATACATACATACATACATACATACATACATACATACATACATACATACATACATACATACATACATACATACATACATACATACATACATACATACATACATACATACATACATACATACATACATACATACGTACATACATACGTACATACATACATACGTACATACGTACATGCATACGTACGTACGTACATACGTACATACGTACGTACGTACGTACATACGTACGTACGTACGTACATACGTACGTACGTACGTACGTACATGCGTACGTACGTACGTACGTACGTACGTACATGCATACGTACGTACGTACGTACGTACGTACGTACGTACGTACGTACGTACGTACGTACGTACGTACGTACGTACGTACGTACGTACGTACGTACGTACGTACGTACGTACATACGTACGTACGTACGTACGTACGTACGTACGTACGTACGTGCGTACGTACGTACGTACGTACGTACGTACGTACGTACGTACGTACGTACGTACGTACGTACGTACGTACGTACGTACGTACGTACGTACGTACGTACGTACGTACGTACGTACATGCGTACGTACGTACGTACGTACGTACGTACGTACGTACGTACGTACGTACGTACGTACGTACGTACGTACGTACGTACGTACGTACGTACGTACGTACGTACATACGTACGTACGTACGTACGTACGTACGTACGTACGTACGTACGTACATGCGTACGTACGTGCGTACGTGCATGCGTACGTACATGCGTACGTTACATACGTACCGTACGTACGTTAATCCGCATGCGATACGTGCGTACGTACAGCAGATGCGTTAAATGCGTGCGACGCATGCATGCGTACAGCAGATGCGTTGATGCGTACGGAGCGTGCGTACGTACGCGTCCGTGCGTTGCGGCCGCAGCATCCGTTATCCGTTGGTCGCCATCATGGACCGAGTTCGGCGACCATGGTGCTAGTACCATGTGCCTTTTCGGTACAGCAATGTTGGTATCGGTTACCAACACAATAGCCATAGTGTTAGTATTCTTTACAGACTCGGTATATATATATATACAGTGTGAGTTAGCGTGAAGTCGCATTGTCGTAGACTATATGATGTCAGCTTCACTATTGCAGGATTACACATTCGTCTAGGAGATTGTACCGTCCTATTATCCCGCATTCCTCACCAAAATATATAGTGGTTAAAGGGCGTAATACCGGCTCCTACTGATGAGTCGCCAATAAGCACGAAACGAATGTGCATGAGATTATACTTTCCGTTCACGCTGCCTTTGGTTTATCCTTCTGGTCACAACTGAACCAATTTGTTACTAGGTTCGTAACACCTAATACATAATTGCATATATATTAGTTCTCCGCAACAAACAGTATTTAACCATTGTTACCTGTCAATTATTTCAATTGAGTTTTACTGTCCAAGTTGATTTTCTATCTCTTCTATGAATCGAGAGCTGAAGTGATTAGTTAGATTTTGGTTTAAAAGATTTCCGAATAGACAACATCTTATGGATATGCTAACTAAAAACAAAATTTTTACAACTGTAAATTTTGTGCGCAGAAGAGCAGAGGCGACTCTATGGATTTGTGCAGGACTTCGAGAAAAAAGTGTGTCAGCGCAGTCGCGCCATTGGTAAAACCAGCCTGCATGATGAATTGCTTTTGATGTTTTTCAATGTTTAATTATATATATATATATATATATATATATATATATATATATATATATATATATATATATAGTTATACTTAAATTACATTATTTAAATAAATTATAACGTATATTTTATTCATATTAATAAATCATTAGCTCACAAATGGTTATTGTGTTTTCATTCGCTCTTAATAATCTAAATGCTAAATTATTTCATTGCAGTTCTACTCAGTGTACTTTGTATATGTTGTCGTTTATCTGCTGTTTTGCTGGGGATGATAAGCAGGGACTTCAAAGCAACGGGATGCTATATGGGCTCTATCTAAAGGAAAGTCTAACCAACAAAAATCCGTTAGTATATAACAGAAAATTGCGCGTAGTGTGCGGCAGGGTGGCTCAGTGGAAAGAACAACAGACTCCGAGGCAGACGTGCCCAGATTTGAGCTCGGTTCGCAGCTAATTCTGGACATTACGTGTTGAGCTCACAACAAGGATGGAACCGGTGTACTGGATGATTTTCCTTTTCCACACTACAGAACACTTAGATTATACTGACAAATGTGTGTACATAGGTGTTTATATCGAGATCGCAAACTTGATTAAAATTAATTCCTATCAGGCCTATATATATATATATATATATATATATATATATATCTGTATATATATATATATATATATATACATACATATATATATATATATATGTGTGTGTGTGTGTGTACCATTTGTACCAAATTCCCAAGAAACTCCATGAAATCAATGGAGCCGGCTTATCCTCCAAAAGGAGTCAGCCGCAGTAAAGTAAAAGTTATGTGTGTGTGTGTGTGTGTGTGTGTGTGTGTGTGTTCATTTCAATACCACTTCCAAATGTAACGTGGTATCTGATCTATAATGAGAGATTGGGGATTGTTAGTTGGAACATTAGTGCTCTACCTAGAGGAAAGGCTAACCAAAACCATTAGGTAGCATTGACTGTAGAGTGCGGCAGGGTGGTTCAGCGATTAGAGCAACAGATTCCGAAGTATACCTGTCCTGGTTCGAGCCCTGTCCGCGGAATATCCAGGACAGTTCGCCATGATATCCCAGTAATAATGAATAATTTATATGAAGATCGCAACCTTGATTAAAATTAATGCTCTTTTAGTGTACGATGCATTTAATTTTGCATTTAATTAATTACTTTAACGACTAACATACATACGTGATGATGACAAATTTGTACACACATTTTTAATTTTATTTTCACATCATATGGTGATGCTTACATCAGTAAATTTTGTCTTATAAAGCAACTAGTTGGTCATATTGTTTTCTTGATTGGTTTAATAGACCCACTTTTACTACTTCACAATAAATACGTTAATGATGTTATGCTATAAATTGGTTTCATATAACTGTCTACCCTAGGCAAATGTTTGTCGTAGTAACTGAGTTACAATTTAACACAATAAAAATAAGTGCACATGGCGGCATGCCAAATATGTCTTAAAAGCATCTCCACCTAAGCTCATATTCATATATTTTTTTAACGTGTCCGACGTTCATTTTTTATTATTGACAGTAAATGTAAATTGCCGTTCCACTAATGCAGTTAGTCGCTTCCACTTAAATAAATAGATAGACAAATTTAGTCATTCGCATCTACATAAATGAATGGATATGCCCCCGAACAATTTTCTTCGCTGTGCATTTTGTTCTAACTGGTCAAAACATGAAACCCTACACAAACTGTGGTTAACACACAATTTTATGTCTTAAACATAAGGTCTGACATTGCAGCCAAGACAAGAGTAATACATATTAAAATATATTGGGCGATAGTTTGTAACATCTGAGACAAAGCAAGTTCTTAGATGAAATTTGCGCGATTAAACATACATAGAAAAGCTATCACTAGACGAACTTCGTGACTCGCTTCGACCTCCAAATGTTTAACTTAGACCTACATTACTTGCGCGGGAGGTTCTAATTTTTATATAAATCAAGGTTGCGATTTTGATCTAAAAACTTTATATATATATATTTGTCAGTATTAACTAAGCATTATATGGAGTACAAAAGGTAATACATCCAGAAGTCCAGTTTCGCTTATACCGCCATGAATTTACCACAGACAGAGCTCGAATATGAGCACATCTGTTTCGGAATATGCTACTCTAACCATTGCGCTTCTCAGCCGCCCTTATTAGAAATCAAACTGCAACTCACATTTGATGAATTTCCATATGCTTCTTCATGTGAATTTCGAATACACAATTTCTCTTCGTTCATGAGAATGCGCGTTCTCCTGCTTTGAGGACATTCATTCCATGCATTTATTCAACCATTTATTGCGTTGATAACAATATTATATCATAATATAAATTTCACAAAAAGTAATGTTTCACTGGTTAGTCAGTTTGCACACCTGTTTCGAAAATATAGCTAAGGGCCCGATATGCTTCAGTTCGTGTATTTTCAGGGTTTTGCTACGTTTTTCAATTAGTCAAAACTAGATTTTTTCGCCAAACTTACAATAACAAACATTTCCGGACAAGCAGTGTAATGACGGCTTCAGAGGCATGGAACCGGTGAGAACCCACTTATCAATCAAATATTAATTTACGAACAGCGTATGGTAAATCATAAAAGCGGATAAATTCGTTCAGCTGTCTTATACAGCTGGTATTCAGGTAAAGAAATTGCAGCCTGCCAAAAAAGCGCTATTATCAAATGGTCAACAAAATGAGTGAAAATTCTTGAACGAAAACGGCTTACAATTTGGACCAAAGTTGGAGTGAAGATGGGAAGAAATCCTTAAAAATCCTTTGTTGCTACTATTCCGTTTTATCAAAATCAACCCTAAATCTTTTTTGGAATGCAATTAGATGTTTTTAACAGCGTTTTCTAGTAATATGTAAGAAATGTTGTGTATTTTTAAAAGAGTAATAATTGTAATTTTTAAATAAGAAAAGAGAAAGTATTAAAATAAATTACCAACTTGAACTTTGACATAATTAAATTATAATTTTTTGGGCGGGTGGTAGTAACAATTTTTTAAAACAAGTAAACATCAATCCCTCTGAATTTAACCAGCCATCGGTATTTTTGCTATGTTGTTCGACGACTGGTTAAATACAATGGAATTGGTGTTTGCATCAAGCTCGCAAACTTGATTTGAAGAACGATTGCTATATATTGTTCTAAAGACAAATGACCATAGACGAAAAATCTTGAAAAGCTTGATTCGAAGACTTACGATCTATAAGGCTTCCTGATTAAGGCAACTTAAAAGAAATACGGCCTCAGGTGGTAGGTCCATTGAAGTTTTCCTCTTGGTTATTCCGACTTAGAACGGTTAAAAAGTAAGATAAAATGATTGTCGGCATTAATAAGTTCCTGAATGTGTCAAGCTAATATAATGTTGGTAATGCATGAGCTTTTGTAAACGAAGTAATACAAATAGTACAATTAGAACGAGAAGGATATGTAAAAAAGAGCATCAATAAGATATTCATTCTTGTAAACAAATTTAATTACGACCAATACCAAAGCCGTATACTGTGAAATAGTAAGATATCAACTATCACATTACGTTATCAAGAATTTAGTTTAAAATTATTTTATATCTAAATTTAGGGTATTTGGTATTCTTTATAGGTATAGTACTTAATGTATAGAATAATGGATCTGAATTTGCTTTCCGAAGAGTTCCTATGAAGTTGATTCCAATAATGCTTCTGTACATATAAGTATATAAGAGTCTATCGTCCATATGCCCAACATTTTTCGATCATATATATATATATATATATATATATATATATATATATATATATATATATATATATATAGGCGTATTTCCGGCTCATACTTACGTTCGTGCTGACTTTTCATATCATTCTGACCCTATTTGAAGTGATTTTTTATATTGTTTCGAACACCTATTACAGCAATAAATGTCTATATAATGGAGGATTATTATAAGATTACTGATGAAGTACTTTGACTTCGAAGAAAATCTATTTCTAGCCGGTTTGAAATAATAAAAAATGGTTAAATAATTTCTCGTAAAATGATTTTTATTAACGTATACTCAAAACGTAAATATTAAAAATTATTACGTTTCTTGCCTATTTATAACATTATATGCATATGAATACACATATACAACACTTTAATCTTTAGATGTCATACCATAGAAACATATTTGCCCACAGTTGTGACGATTGACTGTTCACAAGCCTCTATCTTAATTTTGGATTAACATTTCGTGTAAAATAAACGGATTACTACGATAAAATATCCCACGATGAACACGTTTCTCTACATGAAGTCGAAGCATTTGTTGCTATCACTTTCGTCAGTAGAGTAGCGTTGTAATTAGGGATTATCACCACGGGAAGGATTGCATACAGATTAATTTACAACATTTAACATGTTCGGCCTTATCGAAAAAATTAGGCTCAGCGGGAAATCAGAATAAAATTTACAAATTAAACACCAATTCATCCAGCATTGCGTCAAATATTAATTTAGTTTACTGAAATAATTCCTATAGAAATCTGCGTTACGTTTCATTATATCTACTGTACATTGCAAACAATACCTTTATGGTTGCATACAACAATCAGTTGTACAATCTGCCAATCTAATCATCTATCTATTCAACCATTCATTTATTCATCTATTCATCTATTCATCTATTCATCTATTCATCTATTCATCTATTCATCTATTCATCTATTCATCTATTCATCTATTCATCTATTCATCTATTCATCTATTCATCTATTCATCTATTCATCTATTCATCTATTCATCTATTCATCTATTCATCTATTCATCTATTCATCTATTCATCTATTCATCTATTCATCTATTCATCTATTCATCTATTCATCTATTCATCTATTCATCTATTCATCTATTCATCTATTCATCTATTCATCTATTCATCTATTCATCTATTCATCTATTCATCTATTCATCTATTCATCTATTCATCTATTCATCTATTCATCATCTATTCATCATCTATTCATCTATTCATCTATTCATCTATTCATCTATTCATCTATTCATCTATTCATCTATTCATCTATTCATCTATTCATCTATTCATCTATTCATCTATTCGTCTATTCGTCTATTCCTCTATTCACCTTTTTTACCTTTTTAAACATTCAAATATTCATCTATCCATCTAGCCATGTAGCCATGTAGCCATGTAGCCATCTAGCAATCTAGCCATCTAGCCATCTGGCCATCAAGCCATCTTTCCATCTATCCATCTTTCCATTTTGCCATCTTGCCATCTTGCCATCTTGCCATCTTGCCATCTTGACATCTTGCCATCTTGCCATCTTGCCATCTTGCCAACTTGCCAACTTGCCAACTTGCCAACTTGCCATCTTGCCATCTTGCCATCTATTCATCTATTCATCTATTCATCTATTCATCTATTCATCTATTCATCTATTCATCTATTCATCTATTCATCTATTCATCTATTCATCTATTCATCTATTCATCTATTCATCTATTCATCTATTCATCTATTCATCTATTCATCTATTCATCTATTCATCTATTCATCTATTCATCTATTCATCTATTCATCTATTCATCTATTCATCTAATCGTCAATTCATCTATTCATCTATTCATCTATTCATCTATTCATCTATTCAACTATTCATCTATCCATCTATTCATCTGTTCATCCATTCATCTATTCATCTATTCAACTATTCATCTAATTGTCAATTCATCTATTCATCTATTCATCTATTCATCTATTCATCTATTCATCTATTCATCTATTCATCTATTCATCTATTCATCTATTCACCTATTTATATATTCATATATTCATCTATTCATCTATTCATCCATCTCTCGTTTCAACTTCGTTCTTTTTACATTGAAATTGTTTGCTAGTGTCATTTGTTTCTTGCCTGGTTTAAATTTATTATTATAGGAGTAAATCACTTTTTTAATTGGATACACTCTTCCTGTGTCATGCTGGATTGTCTGTTGTTTGCAAAGTTTAACTAATTGTTTCTCTTCTTTATAAAATTCTTCAATTTTCCCTGGAGTTTAGGCCAAACCAATTAGAATGATTTTACTCTTTCTTATTTCACTTCATTTAATGTTGATCCCTTTGAATATTTGTACCGACCTCACCTTCGCAAACTCATTGCCCATCAATCAGTCAATCAGTATGCCAGTCAGTCAGTCTACTGGGCAATTAACCTGGTTGGATAGCCGATTGTTGTACTGTAGAAAAGGTGTTAAATTTAATGACCTTTAAATTATCCTAATACTTCATCAAAGTCTTGACTATCTTGCGTTTAACTCGACTAAGGCTATGTTGGGTTGTGATTTTCCTATTTTCCATTTAACCAGCTAGAATCAAAACACGTTTGTATTAACAGTCCGACAGATTAGTGTTTTTAAAGAGACTGATAGTTTACCTTTTAATGTGATGATATCAGTTGATAAGTTGGCTGAGTGGTACTGCCTTGACAACCTAGCACAAATCTCGGATAATTTCCGTTAGATTCAGTGACAAATGGTTGATTATTTAAATTAAGTTTACGATTTGGATATAAACACCTGACCCATAATGTGCACAAATTTGTCAATGTAACACAAGATCTGTATAGTGTTGAAAAGGAAATTTATCTATTATACCGATTTTTCCTAATTGAGAACTCATCACGTACAGTCCAGAATTTTCGCGTAAGGTGCTCCAAACTGGGCACTCTGCCTCAGAACTTGTTGCTCTAGCCATTGACCCACACAGCGTCACGAATATCCAAAACAATTTAAATGTAGACGTAATGACATTCGGTAGTTTGTAATCCTTTCTAATTATCATCATTTCGGCTCCGTATTGCAAAATATATATGACGATAAATGTGCAATATCAACACTAATCCCAAATAAGACAGAAAATTCATTACTACTAAAATAAGCATTCTAAATTATTTCTCATTGGTTCCAAAGTTTTTCCATTGATTGAATTTTGTCCATCACCTCAAAACTAGCTTGCCACATCTGCTAGCCAAATAAGAATATCTGCTATACAAATGCAAATGCTGAATAGTACGTGATATATTCTCAATAAGGACGAAACCGGTCTACTGGGTGAATTGTCTTTTACTACTCTACATAATACCTGGTTTATGCTGACAAATGTATGTACATAATGAACGATAAAGCAAAACACCTGATGGTATACCTGTGTTTCAATTCTTTGGTTGTAAATATGATATACCAATGCTATATTGTTTCTTCCACTTTTCCACAAACGCCTGTTGCAAAGTACTCCTAATTGAAATCAGCTCTACCTATTCACGGTATTCAAAATAAATAAAAGCATTAATCAGTTAGGCTTTGGTCACTACATTATAAACTCTTTATGAGCGTTAAAACCTGTGTTGGCAGAAGAAGGACAAGTTTAAGCAATCATATTTGTCGAAATGCATTAGATTGTGCTTAATGAGCTGGGGCAAAATAATATTTCTCATAACTGATCAAGACTAGGTCTATTATTATGCTCATTTATTATTGGGCCATAAATAAAAATAGCGTAAACTGTAATTTACCTGATGTGTGTTATGCCCAACATAAGCTATGTTCCTGTTATTTTGTTCGTCTGATACATTTCGGATGCAACTGACGGAATTCTTTTGTTTACAGTCCTTGATAAGTTTTAAAAACAGCATGATTAATTTATGCGAATTAAAATTTTCAACGTAATCAAACCAACATGGACTTCACTATTATTCTTCAGATGAACATTTCGTCATTGCACGTTATATCCTCTATATTTCACTTTTAGACACCCTTAAATAGAAAAAAATAGTTCAATTTTTGTGCATCCTAACATCTTGCAGTTGTTAAGGCGATTATCCTTTTAATAGCCTGAAACTTGTTCGATATACGGTTTCTCATCAAATCCAAAATATATTTATTTCAGTATTTGAATTCCCGATATGTCAATTATTGTACAGTAGCGCTATCGCTTTATTATTCCAACAGGTATACTGGGGAAGAAGTATGCAGAAATTTATGTTGTTCAATTTTTTTAAATACCACAGAAAATAAACAAAAAAGATCAATTCATAAACTTAAAAAAGATAGATCATACCTGAACACATTATCGCATGGGGCTTGTAAAGCTTTCAACTATTTAAAAAGTTACTTCTTCTCTATTGCTTTAGTAAATCGGTTACGGCGAAAGCGCTAAAATACAATTATTAATGTGACTTCTAATTTAATTTTGTATTTTTTCTTCAAACATTGTCGAATCTCCTAAAGTATTTCTATTAATAGTACAATCAATGCAAAAGTACAAAAATATTTGTAGTATTTATTGCTTGTATATTGAGCAAAATAATAAAACGGGCGAAATTATATCATGCCTGTATAAATATTTACCTTAAGAAACCTAAAATTAGCTAAATTATAAATCAGTCAGTATTGAAAAATTGTTATAGATGCTTCTTATTCTAATTTTCCAGTAAAGTGCGTAATGAAATTCAATTAAACTGGCATGCTTAATGGACAGGTTTATTTACTCAGGGCTAATTTTGATTCTCTTATGTATTGCGTGGAATTCTAAGTGAGATTCAGAAGCAAGCTTAACTATTGTTAAATTGTAATAAATTACATCAACGCTATTGGGCTATAAACATACAACTAAATTTCGCCTAAATGGCTTACTTTAATAAAGAGACACTTTTTTTTCCAATGCCGCGTTTTGCGTATGCGGGTAGTAGCTTTGCACGGACAGTTTCACAAAGGTCCGATTGATCACAATTTCCAATTTCGTTTTGTCTTCGATCGGGCTGAGTTTTTATTCGTCCCAATGGAAATGCGGTTCTATCACATCTTTGTTGTGATAGAACCGCATTTCCATTGGGACGAATACAAACTCAGCCCGATCGAAGACAAAACGAAATTGTAAATTGTGATCAATCGGACCTTTGTGAAAATGTCCGTGCATATCTACTAACCGCGTACGCAAAACGCGGCATTGGAAAATATGAAACTGGCACTCCGAAATCAAATTTCCAAAATAGACACTGTTTATTGCGAAGAGCTATTATGTATGTGTATTGGGTGTTGGATACCTACTAACAAATTAGTTCAAATATGACCAGAAAAATAAACCAAAGTCAGCATGAATTAAGGTGTAATCTCATTTTCACATTTTCTCCGTAGTTTTCAGTTACTCAAAAGTAGGAGCTGATATTAAGCCCTATACCCATGATAGGAAGTTAAAATCTCCTATATTCTGTGCATATTACCGTTCAACTTTCCAGCATTTCTTAACCAAATATATACTGGGTATAGGGCGTAATACCGGCTCCTACTGATGAATCACCTGTGAGCATGAAACGAATGTGCACACGAGATTATACTTTCTGTTCATTCTCACTTTCGTTTGTCCATCTGGTCATATTGGAATTAATTTGTTACGAGGTATGCAAAATCAAATACAAAATAGCTATAGTATAAGTGCTAGGTCTCCTTTGAATTTAGTTAATTGGACTGATAATTTATTACACTTTTATTTCGAAGTCGACCCACCGACAAGGCAATCAACTCGTGATTATTATAGAACAAGTCTCTAAGTGTACTACGTAACTAGCCAGCCATCCGACTTATTAATTTCCTCATAGTGTAGTTTATTTATATTAAAAAACAGAGGTTACCGACACTAATATCGAAATTGTCTTTTTACCTATCAGATATGAATACATATAAGTATGAAATCTTTATAGTACGGTTTGCAACTTGGTTGTTTGCCAGGCTGCAAATTGTTATAGTCCCAGAATTCTGGAAGATAAATTGCTTGCGAAACTGAGATTTATTTTCTACTACTGGATGAGTTACATTTTTTACACTATAAAGTGCTTGGTTTATAGTGATAAATGTGGGAAAAATGGGTCAAATATTTATATCAAAATCTCAATCTTGATTAAAGTTATCGAGATTTACTTAGGTAGACTTTTAACAAATCACACAGCAACATAATTTCGTTTTGGCAAGCTAATTTTATGAAAAGTTATAGATTAAATACTTTTCAATTCTAATTCTACATATACATATAAATATTCATTACCAGTCGCCATTCAGTATCACTGCTGTAGATCTACTATTACTTTTAAATCGCACATAATCATTTTTAGCTGATCATTTTATGTATTGCGCAATTTATATGTACTTTGTTCGTTTTTTCAGCAGTGGGCGTAATTTAAGTAATAAAATAACAGTTTGTTAATTAATATAGTATATTTTATTATTCACAAATTATTGAATCCAATTTTATAATCATTTTACTGTTCTAAATGCTCATAAATTTGGAAAAAAACAATATGCATGAAAATAATGTTTATTAACGTAAATAGGAAAAATAGCCAAATTAACAGTCCTCAACATTAAGTTTATCAAGTTCATTAAGGAAAAAATAGAGTTTCAACTTATCTGTTCAAATTGTATATATTTATTTAATTGTTTATATATCTGCATAGTTGTGGATCGCAATCTTAAAAAAAAATAGATGCCCATAATCCAGTGCAAGGATCTCCTCTAGACCAAATTTGTAATGACTTTCGAAAACTGCTTTGAATTTAGTGCTGAGCCGAATAGTCCAACAGAATTACTTTCCAATCACACTTTTAGGACTCGCGATTACTCTTCATCTATTTATTCAACCAGTATTATTATATTAACTCGTCCCTAGATGTAATACTTTTTACTACCATCTCGAAACTGAGTTGCGTGAATTACGTCTGCGTGGACACCATAAGTGAACTTGTGTCTTTTAGCTAACTTGAGATAAAAATTAACACATATACGGCTCATTCCACATCAATGTTTGTTTAAACAATAATTTATTGCGCGGGTGGTGGTAACAATTTTTAAAATCAAGTTTGCGAGCTTGAACTAAACACCAATCCTATTGTATTTAACCAGTCGTTGAACAAAATAACAAAACTACCGCCCGTCGCAACGCACAGACGCGTTTCGACCTTCCACGATCATCATCAGTGTACGACGGCAAACTGACTAGCGAGGATCAATCCACATTGCATGTATGATTGCATGGCATATATTAGATATGCGGCTCTCAACTCTAGTAGTCTTGCATACATTGTAATTGTCAGTTTTTTACGCTGTTCGACGACTAGTTAAATAAAAAGGGATTGGTGTTTACTTCAGGCTCGCAAACTTATTTAAAGAATTGTTACCACCACCCGTGCAATCAACTATTGTTTAATTGTATTGTCTATATATATGTGTGTTTGGCGAAAGCTACAAACAGCTAATGTTCATGACTGAAAAGGAATTGTGCAGCCGAAATTTACTGCCACGTACAATGTATGCAAAACTACTAGATGTGAGAGCCGCATATCTAATTTTGCTTTTCATATATATGGAATGCGGTTTGATCCTCGATAGTCAGTTTGCCGTCGTACTCTGATGATGATCATGGAAGGTCGAAACGCGTCAGTGTGATGCGACTGGCAGTAGTTTTGTTATGTTATTCGACGAATGGTTAAATACAATGGGATTGGTGTTTACTTCAATGGCTTTTTGTTTCTAATTCAATTCCTTTATGCAAACTAAGATTTATTTAGTGATGTAACATCTCGACAATTCTATAAATCAAGTTTGCAAACTTGAAGTTAACACCAAGATTTAAAGAAATGTTATCACCACGCGTGTAATCAATTAATGTTAAATCTTATAAGATGTTTGGGCATAGCGGTCAGAATACCAGGAAAACCTTTCTAAATATTTTACCCGTTAGACATCAGTAGTCACATAATTATTCATTTTTTACAAAAGAACACAAATCTATCGGTAATTGAGGATTAATTCAGCTGATAAATTAAATACTTACCGTAACTTAGTTATTGTAATTCAGGTTTTAGTGTCTGTTACATTATTAATATTATGTTTAAAAGTTTAAATCCTTGAAAATTCATTGAAAATCTCCTATCTCTTACGCTTATATCTTTGGCTATAGGCTGCTTAAACTATTACTGGGTAAAATGAAATGCGTGGGGAATTCCTTTATCGGCAATGCGTCCTTGGTATCGGAGCTCAATACTCATTATAATGCAGAAAGTTATCTTCCAGCTGCGTTAACAGTTTTCTTGCAATTCATTAAAGTAGTACTGTTCTTCCGTAGTTCTCTTCTTTGTTTGCGTACGTTCCTTTACCCTGTAGAATAACAATTAATTATTCGGCTTAGGTTTATTTCATTGGCAGTTATTTACTGTTGCATTCATGGAAACTAATATGTGATAAAGTTATATTTTGACCATAACATTGCCAAATTAATAATGTTATTCATTCAAATTCAATTAAACATCATTCCAATTGCGTTTAGCTAAAGTTTATTCTGCTATAAAAATGAATGTTGTTTGTGCATTTGTATGAATGAAAACATGAAGATCTGTGTTTTTCGATATTATTTCGAAACCAAACAACGATTGTAACAAGGAGTCAACATATAATTTAACAAATCCCATGTGATTCTCCAATTGCAAATAATATTCTTTGTCGATTTTTATAATTGTTGATTTTAATGATGACGATCTACCGTCTTTTTAATGAATTATGAGGCTCGACTCCTTATATATCAAATTATTGTTCGTATGCATCCATAATCACCATGCCAATATTTAAAAATATCCTGAAAGGAAATATCAAATTATTTTGATATAACTTCCATTGATGTGTTTTGACACAATTGGTGAACAAATTAAGGTACTAGACTAACTTCGATTAAACTTGAATTGATTGTTCGAGTGCGGACATTTAAAGATTAATTTTTCAGGTTGAAAATAAATTACCAGCAATTAATTTAGAAGTCACTCAATAAGACAAATAAATCAGTCTTTGGGGGGTTCTTTTGGTTTTCGTCTTTCCTTTGTGATCGAGTATTTTTCAGTGTGTAGTGGCCTGATGATGGTGCTGAATAGAATGCACCGAAACGCAACCAGTAAACAAAGATTACGTAACAGTGCATTTACAATGATTAGTATGAACGATGTTGAGGCCTTCGGAAGAAAGGGACGAATACGCACCCAGCCTGTTCGAAGACAAAACAGATGCATACGTGGATATGTTGATCAATCGGATCTTTATGAAACTGATAGTGTAACGGTACGACCCGCGTACACAAAACGCGGCATAGAAAAATATAAAGCTGACACCCTGCAAAAATTCAAAGGATAACAGCTAAAGTATGCCATAACGTAAAAATAACAGAGTTAAATATTTCTTTGCATTTATTTGTTTGTAGCATTTTCATAATCCTGAAACCACAGAAGTATTGGGCTAAAACATCGGATTACCTTGCTTGACGAAAATTAAATTATATATTGATCAATTTTGAGACGTTTACCTGGTCATAACTTCAAATGCGACCTACTGGTCCATTAAGCTACCAGTGTTCTTCAGTAATTGTGCTAACAAACGCTCAATGAATAAGCTGACGATTGGGGTTTGGCGACGATGGCGTATCCATTAATGGGCCTGCATATTTCTTTGAAGATTTTCGAGGGTACAGCTTGAAGTCATTTAATAACGACCAAAACGGCGGCTATTTGGAAAACTTAGCCTTTAACATAGGCTAAGAAACTGCGCTATCACCGTTAAAGTATAGCAACAGACGAGTTTTGCTATGCCTATTCAATTACAGATTACAGAAAGAAATTTTTATAAAAATTTATGTGCAAACTCAATGTAACATACAATAATTATTATATTATTAATGAGCAAGAAATTTATTTGATATAATATATGTTCAATAAATAACATTCTCGAATTGGAGGCGAATTTCTTCGTATATCACATGACATTTTTGCTAAAGTCTGATATAGAATTGTTTTTACAATTATCCTTGCAGTGCCGTTATTATATATATAGAAAAATAGTTAAGTTAATAATATTAATAACAACAATTTTTTTATTGGCATAAATTTTGTTGTATGCTTCCATCATTATATCGAGACTAATTCGGTTTTATCGTTTCTATTGCCTATAAATGTTGCATATTTTTGAAGAAAAGACGAAGCGTTAACACGCCGAATAATACACAAAAACACCTTCACATTTTGTGTGCATTTTTTACACACTGTTAATTTCATTTGTGTGATCTCAGTCCTGAATAAAGCATTTGTCTACCTTATAATCCTAGCTTGCGTAAAACACACAATCGCATATAACCGATGTGGCGTTAAAATTGTTGAGCTTGGTAATCCACAATAAATATGCATTAGTTTGTTTTTTGTAACTAGAGTACATAAGTCAAACAGCAGATTACATAAATGCACATAATTTTCTAGTTTGTTGAACAGATTTATTTATCAGCGAAGTCGTTTGAACGGACAGTGAAGAACATTTATTGTCAAGGGTGACTTACGCACATTCACACATTTATTTACACCACATCAAATAACAAATGTTTAAACAATCAATGATTGCGCGGGTGGTGGTAACAATTATTTAAATCAAGTTTGCGAGTTTAGCGTAAACACCAATCACATTGTATTTAACAATCGTCGAAAAACTTAGCAGAACTAGCGTCAGTCACTCGTACTGACGTGTTTCACCCTTCTATGAATATCAACAGATTACAACGGCAAAATGACAAGCGAGGATTAATCCGCAATGTATATATACTGAAAGAGAAATTAAATATGCGGCTTACACCTCTAGTAGCCTCGCAAACATTGAACTTGACTGAAAATATTGACTGCACAACTTCTCTGCAGTCAAGAATATTAACTTTTTGCAGCATTCGCCACATATATAGATAATACAATTAACCAATCAGTGAATGCAGGAATGAAGGTAACAATTCCTATAACCAAGTTTTCGAGTTCTAAATAAACACCTGTCGTCGAACAACATAGCAAAACGAATGTCCGTCACTCGTCCTGATGCATTTAACCTTCTATGATCGTCATCAGAGTACAACGGAAAACTGACAAGCGAGGATGAAAACACAAACATTGTACTTGGCTGGAAATTTCGGCCGCACTATTTATGTGCAATCACGGTCATTAACTCTTGTCAAGGAAGAATTACGTTTAAATAAAGTTTAAATATTAACTAAGAACACAAAATATATATGCATATTTTTACTAATAATAAAAATAACTGTAATTTATTAAAATTATTGCATTGTGAACAGATGTAGGATAACGAAATGTGTATACGAATCAAATACAACAATAAGATTGACTTTAAGAAATACTGTATTAATCACGATACTGATAACGTATCTAGTTTACAGTCGGTTTCGCAAAATAATAAATAATCATAAATAATTTTCAGCAAGAGTTTATTTAAATAATGTTAAATTTAATAAGTTCCCGTATTTCTGAAAATATAGGTATTCACTTATAAACAAACATACACACGCATATATATATATATATATATATATATATATATATATATATATATATATATATGCGCCTGTGTAAACATTTTAGTGACACAAAATTCTAACACAGTATAGTAATTTAATTCAAATTCTACGAAGTCTCGCGGTTTTGGTCTGCCAATTACTTGTGTACATGTACAACTGGTTATGAACGAAGTGGATTTCGAGTTTCGATTTGAATGTGTCGAACAAAGTTTGGTCGCAAGAAAATAATTATTGGAGATCGAGCTGCACTTCAAGTCGCGGATGTAAAGTTAAATTTATGGGAAATAAAGCCCATAGGGATGAGGTAGAATTTTTTATTGAGGCCGTGGCGATTTCAAGGGATATTGCGATGGCCCGTGTGATGCGAAAATGAAACGCTGTAGCTTTGAATGAAGTGCATTTAACATTTTATTTTTATGGATTACTAGTCTAATCTCGCCTATATATATATATATATATATATATATATATATATATATATATATATATATATATATATATATATATATAAATCTTCCCATTCGGACATCTTTAGTAATAAAATGTTTGCTGCGAGTCAGAGGGTGTAATTGAAAGTATGACTCGATGTTATGCAGTTCGTAAAATTAATGTTGGTAGTTGAGTCTATTAAGTCACCACTCTCGTAATGAAGTATTACTTTCATTTTATTAAATGAACTTCAATTAAATATAAAAGTACGAATATTATTAATGCATGATTTAGTAGAAGTAAGCATTCATCAATATGAAAGTTAGAAGAAACATGACTTCTCATTGGTCTCAATCTACCGCTGGACTGTCGCATATTTTCGGAAAATTCTATTGCCAATGTTACTTGACGCAGTAACCAATGCTTGATCGCTTGATTGTTGTGCTTCATTTTTTATAGTTCCAGGTCCCACTAGTTTGTCCTTGTAAATATGCCAGCTACCTACACGAATATTACTGAAGTCATCCGTTACTAGATGCGACTTGATGAACCAACAACTGTGGAATATTAACGTCATCATCTAATGGAAAACCTCTCAAGCAAGAATAATCTGAACGCTAATTTTGTTTCATAAATATAGGTTACAACTCGTGAGAAAGCGAAAGTGTCAGTTAACTTGTAGTACCCTCACGAGAATTAGTGCCCAACCGATCGAATTAACGTGGTCTATCGTATGATCTACTTTAGAAGAGTCAAGTGTATTTATTCTGGATAAAATTCTCTCCGGTTAGCAGAGTGGGTGGATCCGTAGAATTGGAAACTAAATTTAAACTAAACTAAATGTGTCTAAATATATATTACATATATCAGCACGGGTAGCAGCATATACTTATATAAGAAATTTATATGACTGCTGTAAATTGATGGAAATATCAAACTATAATTTGGATATAATATATTGGGCATAGCATATCAAGTAACAATTTAGCTTGTATAGTAGCAGAAATGTATGCCAACTCAATATGCACAGAGGGTTAAATCAAATGCACACAGACGTTCATGAAAACTGGTGGCTAATCGTTAGATGCCTAGCATTACACACAAAGCGTATTTTAGATTGATGATGAAATGTGAAACACTTGGAAAACACAATCTCCCAAACGTATGACTATGAAAGCAGAACTAAAGCCAACTTCAATTTTAAACAATTAAACAACAATTGATTGCGAAGGTGGTGGTAACAATTCTTTAACTCAAGTTTGCTAACTTGAAGTAAACACCAACCCCATTGTATTTAACTAGTCGTCAAACAACATAACAAAACTACCGCCAGTCGCAACGCACAGATGCGTTTCGACCTTCCATGATCATCATCAGAGTACGACGCCAAACTGACTAGTGAGAATCAAACCGCATTGCATATATATGGAAAGCAAAATTAGATATGCGGCTCTCACCTCTAGTAATCTTGCATACATTGTACGTTACTGGAAATGTCGGCTGTACAATTTCTATGCAATCACGAACAATAGCTGTTTGTAGCTTTCGCCACACACATATAATGATAGACTGGTTAAATACAATGTGATTGGTGCTTACTTAAAGCTCGCAAACCTGATTTAAAGAATTCAAATTTAAAAGATCACAATGCAACTTGGAAGCCAAGCCACAATAAATACGATGTATCAAATCTGTAATAGGCTTCAACACCATGACTCTCACAAAAACTTTACTCCGTTGATTGATATTTCATATAGGTACATGAATAGATTTCAATAAGGGCGATACTGGTTCACTGGATTAGTTGCCTTTTCCACCTTATACAATGCTTAGTATATACTGACAAATATCTATATAATTTGATGTGTGTTTACATACTATTTTATGCTTCATCATCAAATAACCTCGATGGAACAGCCTTGAGCGTGATTAATGCACTCGATGATTATCTGTCGTCATATAGCAACACAGTACACAAGGATTTCTTTGCATAACCGAAAAGTCGTATAAAGGTAACTCATAATGCCTTCAGAAAAATCTGTATATCGCAGTCAAGTTATTCGGCGAAACTTGCAGTGAGGTTTGCAATGCCATTTCGTCAGCATGCATTTCCTAATGTAAATAAGCTGTGAAACGTGCTTTTGTGGTCAATTTCTATAACGTGAGATAATCATGATCAAGAAATTTTCCATTAACCTAGGTAGCTGCAATATAAATCTGCTATTTGTTTACTTGTCTATCTAAACACGTTCAATAATACTTACGAAATGCATATATATTAATCAAGATTTAGCAGCATTAACTTACTAACTGTCACAAATTTAATATTGAACTCGAATTCGCCAAATACCTATATACAAACTGCAATAACAAAACAATAAATTCATTTCTACATCGAAAATATACCGCCACGTTTTTACTTTCACAGCTTAGACAATAAAAATGCAAGCTTCACTGGCGAGTGTTTGTTCGTTGATTGCCTTCGTATCCAAATTATCGTTGGCTACGCTATGCTGACTTCTTTAACTAGACCTGACGTATTCTTATTGTGAAAAAGGAAGTGTTTCAGCACGTTTCGCAATAATTATTTTCTTTCTATTATATCATAATTGGTGGTAGTAAATCTGACTATTGAAAACTATGTTAACACATACCCTTGTTTGCAATGAAAACCTACAAAGTAAATTTCACTGGCATACGTGACATTTGTTGTGTATGAACTCACAGGTACGAACTAGTCTTACTTCACTTCACTTTCCTATATGGTGGCCAAGTTGACAGCATACGAAATATGGAGTTTAGCATGTGCGTGCTTAGTTTCCTGAAATTATATAGTCATAAAAGCACAAATTATAAAACCCCATTTAAATTTGTGTGATTTATTGAAGAACGATACAACGGGAGATCAGAAATGACTGCAATTCTCAAAAATTATTTTGTTTACATGGTCCGTATTTCGAAATCTATTGTGTCCGTATCCTTTACAGGTTCAGTATCTCGTAAGCTTTTTTGTTGGTACACTTGGTAGAAACAGTATCTTGATGTAGCCATAGAAATTCCGGCTTGACAACCGGCGGGCTCAAGCTAGTCGACCCGGGATTGGTAACATGAACCTTGTCGGGCCATAAAGGGACAGCCATCATCCCGTTTCATGTGAAGCCTCGAGTTTGGTCTAACTACACTGTATCTTTTTGTTAAATGTGTAGTGACGGAATGAGAGCAAGCGTTCCAGACGTGAGGGGCAAGTTTCGGCTGCTGAAGGAAACTCTGGCCACTGGCATCTGGGCAGGTAGTTCTCATCAGCTTTGGTTGGCAGACTATCTAGGAGAAGGAAAACTCAGAATAAAAACCATCACTAGGAATGGGCGACCTAATGTTCTTATACAGTCCACATATAACCATGACAAGTACAACTTACTCCTTATGGTTATATGGCAGTGAAATATTAGTCACTTGACTTTTGTGTAGCTGGAAATGATGATGATTGTCTTTACATCTCGAAAATCACAGTTTTTTGTAATGATTATTGACTCATAGGTTTGTTCTCACTAATGACTCCGAATCACGTAAACCTTTCTGTTGGTAACATTTACACGCTCAGAATCGGGAAAATTGCTGAATTAGTATGCTTTATGATCTTGATATGTCGAGAAACATTATGTTGTTACAGGCTCAATAACTTGTGTTAATAACATTTAAAGTTTCGGCATGTACGAAACAATCGTGCTGGTAAATTTTTTAGACTCGATACCGCGAAAACTCCTGTAGGTTTCATTTTCCAGTCTTCGTCTATATTGTGTAGGGTGTGTCGCTTTTGAAGTCTCAATTCCAAGAAATTTGTGCAATTATCACAAACTTCTTGACCAAACGCACAGTTTGTTTTGGGTGTAAAACCGGCTCCTAAAGATTCGCCAGTATTCATGGAAGGCGTTTTTATTTGAGTACAACCTTCGTTCATATTGAATTTCGTTTACGCTTCTGGACTATTGCTCAATTTCATATCGAATATTTCTCTGTAAAATTGAATAAAGCGGATTATTAAGCATTTAATTGATTGCCGTCACTTGTACCACAAAATGTTATAATTGTTGTCGATCGAGGCCATAGTTTATGAATCTTATTTCAGAATTTGTTGTTAGTCTAACTTTCGATGTAATTTAGCATAACTGAAATCCATTGTCTTAATATAACCTACAGGACTAGTATTCCAAAAATTATTGTGGTAGTTCTCATTTCAGGTTCAGTATCTGGAAAATAATTGTGTTTTTTTATCTTTTATAATCACGATATATCGAAAACAGTTTTGCTTTTACAGTTTACAGGCCCAGTATCTCAAAAGCTATTGGGTTTTTACCGTTTATGGGCTCAAAATCAGAAAACTTATTGCTTCGGTAACGTTTACTGATCCGGTAATTCGAAAACCTTTGTAATTTTAACTTTTACAGAAGACCATCCAATTCTCTCACATTCTTCGTACAAATAATTAGTGGGTAAAGGGCGTAATACCGGCCCTTACTGATGAGTCGCCAGTAAGCACGAAACGAATGTTCACGAGAATATCCTTTCCGTTCATGTTTATCCTTCTGGTTATAATTGAACTAAATAGTTACTAGGTGCAAAACACCTAATACATAATTGAAAATGTGAAGACTGTTTCATAAAGAGAAGTAAACACTTGCCGTTTTGTAATTCAGGTTGAGAGGAACATCAGTGTAGGCCAAACAGAAATAGATAACTCGAAATACATTTCGATAGAAAAATTGAAACCACATTCTTTTTAGGCCTACCATAGTGTATACGATGAGTTTAGCGAATGAACTTGGTCCTCCAGGCTTTAAACTCTGACCGTATCAATAAGGGCTATAATTTAGAAAAGTGTCAGAAGGATGATATTTCTCTAGGACAATAAATGCAATGTTTAGTATGTACCATATAATGAATTTACATTTGGACATAATGTTAAAAAATCACGAAAAAATATTTACAGTATCCATTTAGACAACACGATTTTTATGATAAATGAAATATAGGCAACTATAGATTTTGGTTTTGCATGCATTCTACAAGCATTCTTTTACGTAATCATTGATTTAAATTAAGGATGCGATCCTGATATAAACATAAGTCTCGTTATAAAAATTTTTTTCAGTGTAATCTAAGAAATGCGTAAGGTAGGAAAGGAAATTTATCCAATGGACCGTAGTACATGTGACTGTCGGTAGGTTTGCCATATTGTTCGACGACTGTTTAAATAGGATGAGATTGGAGCTTACGTCAAGCTCGCAAACTTGTTTTAGAGTATTGTTTCCGGCACCCAGGCAAGCATTGATTGTTTGATTGTATAATCTTTTAGCTGGTCAAAAATGTACAACTGATTACATTATAATGCACACAATTAGTGTCTATAAACTCTAGTTTAATTTGTTTTATTCTGGTTTAAATAAAGTTTTTTTTAAATATTTATCAACTGTTTGATTGTTTATTATTTTCTTCTGTGCTGCCCGCATTTCGGTATTCAAATGGTTTTTACATTTCACTAATTAAAAAAAGAGAATCGATAATAACAAGAAATTTTTGACTAAATCAGTGATTTGACAAAAGGATTGACATGTTACTTCTTGATTAATTTAATCATTGCTCATTCCTGGATATTAGCCTGCATTCGAATGGTTTAGCGACGCAATAAGCAAAAAGTGAATTTAATTGAACTTGACATAAAATGCACGTATGTAACAAATGAATGCATAATAAGTACCTTTCGAAAATTTTAGTTACGCAACTAGGCGTTATCAAACTAAATTTATTACTTTATTATCCATGCTTTATAAACAATACTTACGAACTCTGATTAAGACGGTAAATTAATCCAAATTTATCTTCATTTTAAATGAAGTGATACACGTTCATTCTATATACCTTATTTTCTAGGTATATATAATAAACAAAAAAATTAATACCATTAATAATTTTACTACAGCTAGTGCATTTATTATTATTACCATCATTTCATTATTTTTCCATTCTATCATTATCATTATCATTATCATTATCATTATCATTATCATTATCATTATCATTATCATTATCATTATCATTATCATTATCATTATCATTATCATTATCATTATCATTATCATTATCATTATCATTATCATTATCATTATCATTATCATTATCATTTTCATTATCATTATCATTATCATTATCGTTGTCATAATCATTATCATTATCATTATCATTATCATTATCATTATCATTATCATTATCATTATCATTATCATTATCATTATCATTATCATTATCATTATCATTATCATTATCATTATCATTATCATTATCATTATCGTTATCATTATCATTATCATTATCATTATCATTATCATTATCAATCATTATTTCAGGATATCTGCGGGAATCGGATGACATCTGTTAAATGTTAAGGCATTTTTCGACAGCTTTTATTTCAAATTTCTTCAAGGTTATGGGTTATATTGTCACATGTGCGCTTCAGGGTATGAAGCCCTGAGCGTAATGCAGACTCCATATGTTATTTCGCTAGTTCATTGGGCCAGTTTAAATAAAATTTCTGTTCAAATTCGATAGATTATTATGCGAGCATGCAACTATATTAATTTAGGTTAAACGTGATTTTTCTATTATCAAATATAATGTTAATATTGTTTTTCGGGAATATATTAAATTCGATATATATATAATTTTATCTACAGTGCATTCCGTATAATTGAATATTGTAATATTAAGTTCGCCTCACATTGTTAAATTCTAGCATTGTTCATGGGATTAAGCCAAAGAACGTTCACTTCACAAATATACGATTGAATCATTATGTCAGGAAAACCACAATATTTTAATCAAATTTTACTTTGATCAATTTATCTTTATGCGTGTATTCGTAATAGTGCAATTATACACGAAATTTCAAATTTTCATTCAGAATCTGACGTTATAATATAGACACATAGTTATTGAGGTGATCCCGAATTCATTTGTTGTGTTATATATATATATATATATATATATATATATATATATATATATATATATATATATATATATAATTTTATACCTCTATATTGTTTTTATTATCTGGCATCGACTAAGTTAGTAAATGTTATAAATCTTTTAGAAATTAGCCTTATACTTACCATTAATGAAAGCGCAAATTTTTAGGTCTACAGTTCAAATGATAAACGCAATTTTTATTCTCCACGATATGCATTCGTGGGTAATTGCTTTGCACCATCTCTTTCTCGAAGATCCGATTGATCCAGTTCCAAATACGCAGCGAGTTCGTCTTTGTGGTTTCCGGGTGCTGATTCGTTCCTTATCCATTATGGCTTCTACATCATTCATACTAACCACTGGAAAAAAGTTACGACCAAATCGTCGTTCCTCTGTTCCGGCGGTTATTATGAACGATGTTGAAGCTTTTGGAGGAAAGGGACGAATCAGCACCCAGTCACCATGAGGTCGAACTTGGATCTGGAACAGAGGACCAATCAGGTCGTTGCGAAACTGATAGTGCAATGCGACTATCAACGAATTCAAATCATGAAGAATCAAGATGTGACGCTCGCAAGAAAATGAAACGCAATTATTAAGTTCAAAGATGTACGGATAGTGCCGAATATAATGGGAACCGCAAAATGTGTGCTATTAATATTAGCGTAATTAGATAAATTTTTCTTCATTTGGATACTCGTTAATGTCACTTTAAATAAGTTGACTAAAACTTTGAGCTGCAATATGCGTAATAATATAGATATTGTGCTAATTATAGAAGCGATCTCGAGTTATTTATTATGGTAAACTACAATTTGTCTTCTATATTGTTCATATAATGCTTACGTTAGTTACTGATATTCAGGAATTAGACTGTGACTTCATGTTTTCTACTTGTTTCTTATCCGCTTTAATTTGTGCTTGCGTGAACTGAGGCAAGAACTATTCATTTCTCAGCTTTAAGATTAATCCCCTAGTCCAAATTCAGCATTAACTCTAAGGAAAACAGTAACCCCCATGTGTCCAGAACGATATTTCTGTTGTGTCTGATGTCCGTCATTTTGGGGACAACGAAGTCAATGACGACAACGTAAATGCTTATAGCGTTTCTGACAATATTTCGAGGAATAATAGTTACTTTTTTTAGAATTTGTGAGACCACTTGCACGAAATTACTGCTACACATACTGGTTACACAGATGAAACCGGATATATCCTCCGTGGCTGTCAGCTGCACTAATGTAAGCAGTGATAATATTAGCACTATTTATAGATACTTCACCGTGACTATGTCTACGGGGTTGGTTGACTGAATTTTGGTGCTGATGACTAAACATAGTACAGAGCCAAATAACAATTTGTCATTGTAGAACTTAATGACATGATTTTCCCTGTGTGTAGCTGTGCCCAATTTTTGATGGCTTTTCCATTCTACCTTGGTAGCCAATTTAAGTTGAAAACACTAGGATAAACTTCAGTCGTATTTGGTCGCTGGTTTATTCACACCTTTTAAATTGGTGTAAACCAATGATATATATCCATAGAGTGCTAGAGGTACGCAAAGTATTGGGAGTACGTGAGTATTTCTGTATGTGTGTTTGCTGGAAAAAACCTGGTAAACATGAGAAAATATAATACCGGTGTTTGGGATATCGAATTTTTAGATTGAACCACAGTGTGTACTACGCTCAACCTCATTGAGGTTGCAAGCACACATACAACATGTTGAATAAAAGGTAAATTTGTTCAGAATGGTAAATGTAGAAGGCGTATATTTATGTAGTGTTAATTCAGTGGTTAATTGACTTAATAAATGTGTTACTGGGTCTATTTCAGACGTGAAGTAATTGTAAACAGTCTTAAGTGGCCATGAGTGCCAAGGCTATGGTGTATAAGATTGAGCGACGCACTGAAATAGTAAGTGGTTTACGTTGTTAACAAATTGAAGCAGGAATAGGTACAGTAAATTGTTACTTTTACCGAGTGACAATATGATTAAACGGTCAGTTAGTTGCGCGGGCGGTACTAGGTGTTATTTAAACTAAGTTTGTGTACTTAATAAACAAAATCCCATTATATTTACTTATATATATATATATATATATATATATATATATATATGCTATATATATAATTTGCACAATAAACCAGGTATTGTATAATGTAGAAAAGGCATTTGTTCATTAAACTTGTTTGGTCGTTATTGGGAATCCTTCAATAACTATCCAGAAATTGCCGTGGACAGAACTCAATCCCTGGGCCCTTCTGCTAATGGTACGTGGCTTTATCCACCGCGCCTACCTGCAACATATTACACACAATTTACATTCATATGTTAACTCATGTTTCTACATTTAACAATGCTCACTTTATACTGACAAATGAGTGTATAATGGGGTTGGCATTTATATAATGTTAGCAACTTTGATTTAAACAATCGACAATTTTTGTTTTCTGAAAAATTGCTTCGCTAGCCCTCTGACCACATTCAAATTATTTCATTTGATTTAATATAATACAAAACTAAGATACTTGGATCGCTGGCAACAGTTAACTGACGCGGAGACAAATGTTGTGTTGCATTTAAATTAATACAAACTAAATATGTTGAAGTTATGCAAAAAATATTGTTAGAATTCCACTAGATCTACAGAATATTTACAATAAAGTATCTTTTTCAGAAAATTACGAACCTGCGTTCTTTTAAGTAGATTATATTACGAACTCATGTTCTATAAAATATGTGTAATTGGAGTAAAAACAGTAGCTAGCAAGCGCACTTGAGCAGCTAATAAGCCATGCTTAACTCACTTGGTCGTTTTGATCATACATAGACATCTACACATAAGGATTACTCTGGCTGGCTTGGAAATAACCGTAAATAGAATTTGTTTAAGATAGGTTCAATGTGTTACGTCATCATAATATTTCATACCAACATTGTATCTTACTGAACTACATGCTGAAGCATTTCCGTGTAGTCACAATCTTTTCTCATTTTTTTGTTTTTCGATAGGTATGATAAATAACAATTATATAACAACAATTATAGAACAACAGTTATATAAGAAACAATGACACATGTGTAAATCAAGTTTTCGGTATTGAAACAAACTTTAATCGTACATTTTGCTTAACTGGTCACTAAAATGGCAACGTACCGTTACTTTCACTTACGGACGATTCCTTTCCTATCTATCCAGGCGTCAATAACTTCATAGACTTAGGGTCGTCGTTTGCGAACTCTACCAGACATGACGGTATGCAGCTGTTGTTACGGTAATTTTTGCATACCAATCTGGAATTTAACGTCTAATTCACTAAGCACTTAATCCAATGTCTTCTAGTCAAGCCTAGTGTCCTCGTTTACGTCGCGAATGATTAGCTGCTAATGTCTGAATAAATTCATTAATCCACGATTATTTATTTAATCTCAGTCATTGCCAGCTGAGTGACGAAAGACATTGTATAAGAGCAAAATTTATGAGACGATATGTTAGTTGACCTATCACCATTGAACATACTTATTATAGGTTGCCAGGCCAGCGGAGCAATTCTAGTAAATGGCAGCAAACGCAGGGCAGGTAGACCGGCTTTCTCTCGGCTGGATATTGATATTCGTGATATCAGTCACTTGATTACAACGCACTATATCCTCACTAAAAAGTGAACATTAAAAAGCCAAAACCTTTGAGAGAGTAGCAGCAAAAAATTGTCCGAATAGATGCCCGGCTAACTATCTCTGGTGGACATTTGTTCCTATAGATCACACAGTGCGGAAGTTACGGATTTCAGGTGATAAATGTAATATTATTTCTCGTAATATTTCTGTCCATTACAAAATGAACACGAGGCTCACACATTTATATTCCCATATATTACAATTAAAAGTATTTTTTAGATTTAAGCATCTGTTCCCTTATTTATATCGAAATTTAAAACTTGTGAAAGAGATAGGAATCTCTCTGCGAAACAAAAACTTTTTAGGTGTGCTGTCTATTCGCATGTGTTTTTCATACTTTAGTAAAAACATTTTCATTACTCAGTATTATATCCTTGCGGATCATATTTATTCATAGGAACCAAAGCAAAACAAATTTGTTTTCTGCGAAACAGGTTCTCAATAACATTTTATACGGAGAATTCAAGTATGACAGGCCCATAACATATTTTCCATGTAATATTTCTTCACACATTTGTCGAAATCGAGTTGTCAAAAAGGCCTCTAATGCATATTTTTTGCATTAATCAACTTCGATCAAGATACTTCCAACTGTTTAGCAATATATATATATATATATATATATATATATATATATATATATATATATATATAATACTTATTAATTTCACCAATTTTAAAATATACGATAAAAAGAGGCGTAATCAATGGAATAATATTTATTAATAAATCTTATTTCTACCAATATCTACAGACATTATTTTGGATTCGTTCATATCATTGGATGAGCGAAAATATTAACGAATCCAGAAAAACAGCTGTAGATATTGATAGAAATAAGGCTTATTAATAAATGTTATTTCATGGATTACGGTTCTTTTTTCGCATATATATATGTATATATATATAACTCAGTTTTAGTATTGTATGATTTTCTGAAGTCATGTGTACTATTTGATTTTTGCATTTGAATATATATATATATATATATATATATATATATATATATATATATATATATATATATAAACTTATTTATTCAATTACGCTTATTTACATGACCATTATGTGGTTATATACATTTAACAGACCTGATAATGGATAGTCATGATAATTATCCTATTAAGTTTTATAAAATTAAATACATTTAATAGGCACAATCACGGATGGGTAGATCTGCTGCTGAATTGAATTAGGAAGCATTTTTCAATATTTTAAGTTGTAAAGACAGTTTGAATAGTTCTTCCAATAAATTAAACTGAAAAGTGATTACTAATGACTAATTCTTTAATTATATCGACATCCAATAAACCAACTGTGTTTCTTTCAAGAAACAATTAAGGCTGAATGATTTATTACTATAGTGATATTTAAGAATTTATTATTTAGAAGATTGAAAGAGGATTGTATGTGTAACTATATTACAGGACATATGAATGATAAAATGACTGGCTTCACAAATGAATCGGCTTATGCGCATTTACATTCAATAAGAATTTTTTTCGTTGAATCCGAAATAATAGAGGAATGAAAGGGAACCAACAATTTGTCAAAATCCAGACAATACTGACAAAAAGGTGCTAAAACAGTTGTTCACATTTGTCAACACTATTTTCTGATATGTAATCGATACATTTACATTTTTGTATTAAACATTGCCTGTGTTAGGAACAATCAGTCCAAAGTGAATTGGCCTGAACTTGAATTTTAGAATTTGATAACACAATAACTTGTGAGTTTGTTTGGCAGAAAAACGCATATAAAAAATCGGGTTCCAAGATGAATTATCTCATAAAAATCATATTATACCTATATTTTGTATATTAATCTTAAACATATTGCATAAACTACGTCTTATAATACGACCCATGTTAAAGATAGTGCCCTGTAAATAAATAAAAAAATAAATAAATAAATAAATAAATAAATAAATAAATAAATAAATAAATAAATAAATAAATAAATAAATAAATAAATAAATTAATTAATTCATTAATTAATTAATTAATTAATTAATAAATAAATAAATAAATAAATAAATAAATAAATAATTAAATAAATAAATAAATAAATAAATAAATAAATAAATAAATAAATAAAGAAACATTATATATATATATATATATATATATATATATATATATATATATATATATATAATCATAATTATTTTCTTATATTTAGGTGGCATGGTTCCTGTCTTGTATTGATAGATATAGAAATGTTTATTGATGCTTTAAGTTAAAAGTGGTATACAAGAGGATCAACATGAACAAAAGAATGACAAGAACAAATGACGGTATAGAACTCGAAACGTAACTTCGGTAGTGTACGGGATAAGCAGAAAACAACAAAATACCTTCTACTTTGAAATATAAAGTGAATAAATTACATCATTTGCGGGTAAACGGCGAGAACAACAATGATTCTTCTAAGCTGTAAAGCGTTTTGTAACTTGGAGACGTGACCAACCATTGAGATTATGGTTATAAATCTTATGTTGTTAAACGGCTTGCAAATTGAGCTGGGTAAAATTCGATAGACCATTCCCGAGGCCAAAGAAACTGAACAGCCGTTAATCATGTCTTTAAAACCGAATGTTACAGAGGTAGTTCAAATTATAAAAGCCTTTGCTGGTTTAACGAATTTTAAATATTCCTTCCAAATGACATAATGAATCTCAAATAGCCCTGCCTATGATATTGGAATTTATTCTAGCCACTCCTTCGATTTTAGAACAGTATTTAGGCTATTATAAATGTATTGGTTATGCGCGTGATAATAACAAACATTTCAATCTATCATTTAATTCGTACAAACACGCAATATACCTGAAGGACAGTCAGTAGCATTTACTGATGTATGTTGATCTACCATGGTAACAGACAAACTAAGGAATAAAAATTGACAGTGTATATAAAATGTAAACAAAATCAGAACTGACTAACAAGAATAAAATTACGAGGAAAATTGTATTTGTGGTTCTATTCCATAGTAGTTGTATTGTATTGTATTCGAATGTCTACGTCATATACGACATGTTTTTTTTAAAGAATTGTTATCATCATTCCTCGAAATCACCGATTTTTCCTTTATATATTTGAAATACGTGGTAAAATATGCTCAAATATTATGTTTGTATAATGCATGCGAGACTACTAAGTATCATATAGGCAATTTTGATTTCGCTTATTTTATGTACGCATTGTTGTTCTTTCCTCATTTTTAAGTTTGCTGTTGTGCTCTGGTTATTACAATGGTAGAGGAAACGCGTAGTTACATAGGACTGAAAATTATTTTCCACTTATGTGTTAGGTGTTGCGCACCTAGTAAAAAATTAGCTCAAATTTGACCAGAAGGATAAACCAAAGGCAACATGAACGAAAAGTATAATCTCATGCATCAGTAGTAGCCGGTATTACGCCCTTTACCCACTATATATTTGGGTGAGGAATGTAGGAAAATAGGACGGTAAAATCTCCTAGACGAATGTGTAAACCTGCAGAAGTGAAGCTAACATCATATAAAGTCTCAGCAAAGAGACTTCGACGCTAACTCTATATAATACATATGCCGAGTCTATAAAAGATACCATCATTATGGCTATTGCGTTTTCCATGTTGTGTGACTGGATGAATTAAATATGACTGGAGTTTTTCACATGTACGAGAACATGAATTTAAGACATATTTTGCATTAATCAATTTGTTAATGAGCTCAAATTTTATTATACATTACATAAGTAGTCCATCAAATTTTAGGTTGATTAATTTTACCTTTCCGGGTTCGTTTAATTTTGAAGAATCCAAAGTATCCAAAAATATAATACGGACAGCAGAAAATCTTTATTATATAAATGGCAACAAACTGATTAGCGTTAATTAATTAATACTTTAGAAGGCTAAAAATAATAATTTCAGGCGAGAAATTCCATATTTAAGCGATTATTCAAGTGAATTTAATCATATTTAAAAACAGTCGAATATTATACATCACGTAAGTGTGCATGTCAATGGAATTATACAAATTATTTTCTATATTTTCTTAAACGTAAATTGGTGCAGACAACAATTTCAATAAAACTTAAATCGTAAGTGGTAAAAATACATTTGTGCCCCATTAAAAGTTCGACAATTTGTCCGGAATCTGTCTTCCATGTTCAACCAAACAACCTCCAAGTATAAAAAAGCTAAAATTGAACATTTTTATTGAACAAGTATATGTGAATGAAGCTATCTTAAGAACAATTTTTGCCTTATAGTTGTAAAGAATTTTTCTGTTTGGCTGTTTTCTTATTCTTTTCCTTTCTGTTTATTTACTTCTCTTCTTATCTCCGTCTCTCTCGCTCTCTTTTTCTCTCACTATCTCTATCTATCTATCTATCTATCTATCTATCTATCTATCTATCTATCTATCTATCTATCTAGACTCATCTATCTATCTATCTATCTATCTATCTATCTATCTATCTATCTATCTATCTATCTATCTATCTATCTATCTATCTATCTATCTATCTATCTATCTATCTATCTATCTATCTATCTATCTATCTATCTATCTATCTATCTATCTATCTATCTATCTATCTATCTATCTATCTCTGCCATATATATATATATATATATATATATATATATATATATATATATATATATATATATACTATTTTGATGATTTACTTTACATATATAGAACTCCTCTTCCATCTTAATCTTTAGCTTCCTTTCACTCATTCATGTTTTCCACATACCATCCTCGTCTTTGCTCTAGTTCACTTTTCTCCTTCAATGAATTAATTTTTAAATTCGCAGCTGTGATACAATGTTAAATAAAATTTTCGGACATAAAATACCCGTAGATTCGATTATTTAATGGAGAGATGCGCAAGACATATCCAAATTACCAAATAATCTTACCTGATCTGCGTTTTGACCAACGCAGCTTTCATTGTTCAAGTAGTTTGCTTCTCTTGAAATATTTCGGTTAAACTTATCGATAGCCTTTATCAGTCGCAATTACCTCACAAGTTTAACAAACGATACTAGTGGAGCAAACCCAATAATCTCAATTACCTTTCTTATTCAAGTTTTCAAATATGAAATAAGTATGAACCAAAATTCATGTAAACAGATACAAGTCATAAGTGAATTGAGGGTTGGTGTCTATTTCATGTTCACAAGCTTCATTTAAGAAACTCAATAAAATATCCGCGCAATGTATTATTATACAAGCTGTGTAATTTGCCTTTGCCTACTCACACATATCTCTCTCTACTTTCTTTTACATAATTACATTCTTCGATGACCACACTGACCTGTTTCCTTGTTCATTACATCAATGGTTAATTATAGTTTAAATTATTTCTACACCCTAACAGAATTATCATGCGATAACTCGATTATACACACGTAGTTAAAATTTATCTTAAGAAATATTCATTTAAAAGGCGATATTATATCGGGTTGCACAATGACACCTACAAATTTGCTGCTACTTATTTAACAATAATTGATTGCGCGGGTGGTGATAACAATTATTTAAATCAAGTTTGCTACTTAATAAGAGAATGATTTTTTAAATTTTTGCGTAGAACCAATAATTTTCCTGTTTTTTTCGAATTTGATATGTCCAAACTAAAATTTAATTTCGCAGTTATTAAAGTACTAAAAAATGAAATCGGAGCATGTAGCTAATTACAGAATTCAAATTATTTAATCTTAAAATTTTAGTAGGTGAAAAATAATTTTAAACGCATCCATCAGATCATTAAAATATAATTGAAAAATCGGTTAATGTGATTTTAAAGAAATTTCATCGATGCTTGTAAAACTTTCATGATAAGTAAACACAGTTGCAAGAATCATTCTTTGATTTTTGTTTTTTTTTAAATAATTGATTATTGGTAGCTACATATTTTTTAATTGAGCCACATAATATAAGTTAGTATAACTTAAAAAAGAGTAATGGAAAGGACGCCAGCAATTTGAAGTTATTGCAGGAGGAGCAAATATTCTAATAACAAATAATATTTCTCCTGTGAAAATTTCAAAACTAAATTTTTTCAAGGCCACCAATTAAAGCACAAAATAATTTGAAGTAGTTTATTTTTAGACTTGAATGAATCACCTTAATAGGATTACCATGAAATATCGAAAATTTTTGTGGCGAATATCAGTGTAACATCACATACGCCATCACATTGGTATTCAATATGCAAAGAAGGAGATAGACACGGAAATATTGGTAAATAACACTTTGGTAGGCCGTTCACTTTTAATCCAACGAACTGAAGGCCGAAGGCATTGTTGTGATGAATTTTAGTTGTACTTAATACGCACAATTTTCCCTCTCCTGAAAGAACTGATGATGCTCCTCCAGCTCTGCGGATGCCATGCATCATTCGTCATGATTAATCTTCATCTAACACATAGGAAACTGTCTCAATGCATCTTTAGTCATTTTGTGTTCCATAGAAAATAACGTAAGAATTTTTCGGCTATAAGACCATAGCCTCTATTGAAGCCTGTTTCTCGCCAGCAATACATATTTAATTTCATTCAATCACTAACCCCGGAAAACTTTAATGTATGAAACATTGTAAGAGACGAGCAGAAACGAGGAATCAGTGGAAATGCTTGATTATATATGCCCTTATAGAGAAAGACCCTCTGGTAGCCAAATTGTGTTAAATCTATACCGATATTAATGTACGTATATAATTTTCATCAGCTCAGAACTGAAACTGTGGCAGGGTGATGAATTGATTAGACCCACAGACTCGAAAACAAACGTGACATGGTTCAAGGCCTGTCCATGGCATTATTCTGAACAAAGCTTGAGGAGTTTCCTATAAAGACGAAACTGTTATGCCTCATAAAATGGTTTAACAATAATTGATTGCGCGGGTGGTGTTAACAATTATTTCAAGTCAAGTTCAATGTATACGAGACTGCTAGAGGTGAGAGCCGCATATCTAAACTTGATTTCCATATATATTCAATGCGGTTTGATCCTCGATAGTCAGTTTGCCGTCGTACTCTGATGATGATCATGGAAGGTCGAAACGCGTCAGTTCGTTGCGGCTGGCGGTAGTTTTGTTGTGTTGTTCGACGACTGGTTAAATACAATGGGATTGGTGTTTACTTCAAGCTCATAAAATGGTTATTTTATACCATCAAATGATGGTCATATCATACTGTCAGCCTTGATTTAAACAATTTGACTAACTCACTTTTAAGAAGGAAGCATCGACTATCGGCTGTTCCGTTTCTCTTCGTAGGTCTATTGACAGATAGCCGTTTTCAGAACTGATTAAACTGAAATTGGTTAATTATCTTCAATCGCACGCTCAGAATACAACCTGTTAGGCATGCCACGTATTCAGATCAGATTCTTCTTCTTTTTTAAGCTAACAGTACTGTGTTTATTTAGATAGGAAATTTAACTTATTTGATTTTAATAGTTTTCTCAGCTACATTAATACTTCCAATTTAATTCTATTTATTTCGGTACATCTTAACAACTAAATCAATTTATCACTTTTATCTTGTCTGACTAGCAGGTAAACATGCTTACACTGACAAAACAATGTATTCATATTGTTTAAATCAACTTTGCGAGCTTGAAGTAAATACCAATCCCATTGGCCTTAATCAGTCGTCGAACAACATAACAAAACTACCGCCAGCCGCAACGCACTGACGCGTTTCAACCTTCCATGATTCATATATTTTGACGCCATTTAATCTTCTGCTTTTTGCAAATATTATCCTTCAACGATTGAGTTCGAAAGTACAACTATAAATGCAAAATGACCCGTTCAACACATTCTTAGCTGAGGTTAAATACTAAACTTTGTGTGTGTGTGTGTGTGTGTGTGTGTTTGTATGTATGGTTGGATATATAAAGTCAAATTGAAAATTCCGGACAGGCGAATTCTGGCCAGTCCAGTTCCTAATAAGGACGAAACTGATCCACTGGATGAATTGCCTTTTCTACACTATACAATTCTTAGTTTTTACCGACATGTAAGTAATTAATAGGTCAGGTGCTTATATCAAGATCGCAAATTTGATTATAATAATTGTTATCACCGCCCGCGCAACCAATATTCGTTTAATTATATAAATGTTCATTTCAATACCACTTCCCCATCTAGTGTGGTGTCTGTTCAGTAATGACAGATTGGGGATGGTTATTTGGAACTTTGGGTCTAAATGGATGCCATATGAGCTCCACCTAAAAGAGGAAAAAACTAACCGAGTTACATTAGTTAGTATATGACTGAAAATTGTGTGTAGTGTGCGGCAGGTTGGCTCAGTGGTTAGAGCACCAGATTCCGAAGCAGACGTGCCCAGGTTCGAGCCCTGTCCGCGGCAAATTCTGGCCAGTACATGATGAGTTCCCAATGAGGACGAAACCGGTCTACTGGATGAATTGCCTTTTCTACACTATACAATTCTTAGTTTATACTGACAAATGTAAGTACTTAATGGGTCATGTGTTTATATCAAGTAAGCAACCCTGATTATAGCAAAGGTTTACTTCCACTTCTTCATGTAGGACATGCTGATAGCAGTTTCCACCTTTGAGACACGGTCTGTGCTTAAATGCTGCCAGTGTCTGCAATGCTGTGCGCTTAGCACAGCAAGTCTAATACCTTAGTCATTACGAGAAATCAGTCATTTAGTTAACACAAAAAATGGACAAATATTCATATGGGTAATGAAAATTCTTGCATAATGTGAAGAATAATTTATTTACAATTATAATAATTTGATTGTATTTATAGGTAACTGATTTTCGCAATCATACTCCATTTATTTCAACAATAGCATCATGAGCTAAAGCCTTGAAACAACAAAATGGCCATGAGAAATTCATCGAAATTGAACTGATCTTAAGTAGCGAATAATTTAATTTTGGAATTTGTTAATTATTCCTTATGTAAGAAGACTAACAGTAGACTATTTAATGATCAAAATTTGGAAATTGTACACAAGTATGCGCTGAAATGCTTAGATATCCTGTGCGTTATTCTCTTTGTAATATCCATATATGTATATTTATGTGTGAATGTGTATAAATAATTAATAAGTAAAAAACTGAAAATTTAAAGGGCGAAATACCGGCTCCTACTGATGAGTCGCCAGTAAGCACGAAACGAATGTGCATGAGATTATACTTTCCGTTCTTGCTGCCTTTGGTTTATCCTTCTGATCACAACTGAACTAATTTGTTACTAGGTTCGCAACACCTAATATATACTTGCATATATATTAGCTCATCGCAACAAACAGTATTTAACTGTTATATATTGCCCGAATGCTAACTTGGCCATAATGGTGTTGTGGAGAGGTTTAGTTTGCCTCATTTCTGTGAGTTATCCTGATAAATTTACTCATAGTAGCAAGGTTTTCCTTCTCTCTCTACCCCTCTCCCTCTCTCGTAAATCTCAATAATAATTTATCTAAATTCACTTATATACTTTTTTTCACTTCTTATGGTTATATGGCAGTGAAACATTAGTCACTCGACTTTTGTGTAGCTGGAAATGATGATGATGAATTGAATGCTATCATGCTTACCGTGAAATGTGATAACTGATATCGATCAAGGCCAGGATGTATGGATTTACTGGAGTAATAGGTGTTCAGAAATTGTTGTAATTCTCAATTTCGGTGAACTATAGCAGAAATTGATATCCATCATGTTGGTACCATGTACCGACTCGGAAACCATAGTGTTAGTACCATGTACCTTTTCGGTACAATAATGTTGGTATCGGTTACTAACACAATAGCCATAGTGTTAGTATCCTTTACAGACTCGGTATATATATTATATAGTGTGAGTTAGCGTTGAAGTCGCATTGTCGTAGACTTTATATGATGTTAGCTTCACTATTGCAGGTTTACACATTCGTCTAGGAGATTGTACCGTCCTATTATCCCACATTCTTTACCCAAATATATAGTGGTCAAAGGGCGTAATCCCGGCTCCTACGGCACGAAACGAATGTGCATGAGATTATAGTTTCCGTTAATTCTGCCTTTGGTTTATCCTTCTGGTCACAACTGAACTAATTTGTTAATAGGTTCGCAACACCTAATACATACTTACTATAAAACATGTTTTATTCGATAAAACTACTCGAGTTGGCATGGCAGAATATCTATGTAAACATTTTCACATTTGAATGCGCATAAATATTTTACCTTCTATCGCTTATTTATTCCAAATAAATGCATTCTGATATAATAATGTAAAATTTAAATTAATTATTAATTATGGTAAAATGGCGTTACGTGAATATTTTGCGATACGTATAATTTAGGCACAAAAGTTGGATGAGAAAACATATTAATTAATACATAATCTCATTATGCTGCTTCCTGAATGCACTCAATAGCAAACATCTATAAATTTATATATCAACATAACATAATATTTTGGTAATATTAGCTCAATTTTTCGATCTAGATAATGTGTATTTTAATTAAACATTTCGATTTTGTGGGTTGTTACAACTTATTTTGAGTGAGTTGAATAGGGATAAAAGCCAATTAATGTTTGAAAATGTGTGTTGTATAAACATATAAACGAATATATGTGCTAAAATTATTTATAAATTCTATTCAACTATAATGTCATTTTCCGATAATTAATCACATTCATCGTCAATAATGTAATTTATTTTTGACACCATGATAGATATTGTGAAGTATTGCGGAGTGCGAGCGTCATAATAAAGCATGCCACGATTTTCGTTCGTGGGTTTTGGCTTGGGACTATCAGTTTCGCAAAGATCCTATTGATTCTAAGTACATATTGAGTTCGTCTCCGTTAGGGCTGGGTACTGATTCGACCTCCGCAGGCTTCAACATAGTTCATACTAAACAATGGAAATGAGGTACGATCTAATCTTCGTTAATAAATGAACTCAATGCGTTCTTAGGAAAGGGTATCAATCGGAATTTGCGTAATGAAAGTGCAAAGCGACCACCCATGGTCGTAAATTGTGGCATGCTTTACGAAGGTAAATTGTTTAGCTCATGGTTATTGCCGCTGATTATATTATCTGTATGCCAAATTTCCATCATTTCACTTTTCATATTATTCTTCTTATTTATAATAAAATGTGTTATTTGGTTTACAAAAATTTCCACTCAATCACTACCCGAAAATATTAGTTAACAGCACTCGATCATGTTTATACATATATCGAATACTGCCTTTATACTTTACTTCAATATAATTTCCATAGGTGACATGGTGTGTGCGCTCTATCTTGACAGATCGAGGACGGTTTTTTAGCATTGGTTTCAGAGTGATAATAAATAGGATCCATTTGAATGAAAGACAACGAAACAGATTACCATATAACTCGAATTTGCAAGCAATTCACGGCATCAATGGCGTAGTATATAAAACTCCGAGGAAATTTAAGTTTTGCTTGAATTCTGGCTACGGAAGTTCTGCATATACTTTATGATAACCTATCAAGAGTAAACGAATCAACTCTACGAATCGCATTTACCAGCTCATACTAGATTCATTTCATACTGACTCCTGGAATTATACTTTAATTCTATATATATATATATATACTTATATAGTAAACTCAACCAATTCAGAAGACCTGAGTTTAGACCTAAAGCGGTGAGCACTTAGTAGTAGACAGAGTACTTGGCAAGGGTTGGACACATTATTGTATAATTCTGCTCCATACAGCCAGTCTTAAGCCATGTGAAGTGCGAATCGCATACAGTGCTCTGCGCAGAAACCATTGATGTGTAACAGAATTATAAATTACAATGGCTATTCGAAAAAAATTTCAGTAGTATTGTATCAATGCTATTTCGATTTTAATATTGAATTAAAGAATTATGATAATCAAATATAATGTTAAATACATTGCAATATTAAAATTAAAGTTTGCTAGATTTCTGTGTTATTTTGAACAAAATTTGCATAGTATGTAACTATTTTTAGTTGTAGTCAACATTACGTCTTTTGAAATAAGGTTAATTGCTTTTCAGTTAACAAATTAGACACCAATGTTATTCTATATAAAATTAAAGAACAAAGGTTTTCCTTTCATTAAGGATAAGGTGTATATTTAAACCTCGTGATTGTTGTTGAAGGTCTAAATGTACTTTCTACTGCTCGGGGTTATCTGTCAAATTGCTAACGAAGAGTATAAAAAATCCACCGTGTGTTAGAAATGTTGAGATAATAATTTATTTAGTCAAATGCGGTCATATATTTGACCTTTTCAATTGCTGATTTATGTAAGTAAATGAATGGATGAAAATAGTAAAACAGTGAACTCTTCCAAGCAGTGGCTGAAAAGATATATTATATATTTCTACATATATATATATATATATATATATATAATTATTTGTATATACAAAATTATTTGCGTCATTTACATACATAAGCAAACTTTATAAATTTAAATATTTTTATACACACACATCGAGTTTTATTTAACTAGTTGCATGACATCAAATACAGTCAACCGCCTGCAAACGGATTAAGGAAGATCAAACCACAATGCAAATATGTTATGTATGTGGTTCTCGCCCCTATTTATCTCGTTTATATTTTACTGTAATATATATTTCGGATGACCGATATCCATGTAGTCACAAATAAAGAATTTTTGGGCAATCAATGATTATTTAATTTATATATATATATATATATATATATATATATATATATATATATATATTGAAATAAAATTTGCATAAGAAATCAAATGAAAATTATGTAATATATAATTAAACGCCTAACATTACGCAACAAAATTTAAAGTACCTATATAATCCTTATTGATCGAAACGACACATAATCTCATAATATGCAGTGCATACGTGCCAAATCGTGAATCGTCGTGTTATCACACTCCTTTAAATGTTGCCATCTAATCCTTATTCCATCATTACAAGTAAAATATCGTATTTCGTTCAATTTTTTTATTTAAGCTCTACAACATTTTGCGGTTGTACTTCTAAATATAGCAACTAAATCATTTGAAATTAGGTTTATTTTAACGTATGTTATCGTTGACCTATATTGTGCCTATAATGATCCCTCAGGATGGCTTGTATAATAGGCTGTGCAGACATGTAGGAGCTCCAGGGAAAATAATGGAGTATGCGGCCAAATTTACTTCTATTTATAATTATTATTGATTTTATCGAATTTGAAAATATTGGGCCACCCAATTGGCTTCATTTACCGTTAAGCGATGCTGTGGATAAACTTTTTTATATGGATCTGGTTTTATAGTGCTATAAGAATTTGAGGTATCACGTAGGCGTAGAGATTTCTATGAGCTAAAAACATTTCGAAAAGAAAGTTAACAATTGTCGGGTACTAATTATTTTTTATCTTTGTGTTGGTGTGACACAAAAATTTTGTCAGAGAAACTTTTTGAAAAATTTGGTAACAATAGGAAGCCCTTCTAACTATTGAGATAAACTCCAACACATTTAAAAGAAAGCTGTCACCGGCAGATTTTTTAGTACTGTGTTGTGAAAAAGTGAAAGCATTAAATAAGCTAATTCAAATCACACGAAGTCTGGGGTCAAATCATGCATAGTCAATGCATGCCAATTTGTTGCACGTTTCTGCGGGAGAATTTGTTATAATGTATGCCTCACGATGACGATAATGATAATGGTAATTGTGCCACCCATAAAAGTAATTGGTTTGACTGAAAACGACTGTGTATATTTAAAAATGTTTAAAAACTTTTGTAGTAAAGCGAAATACCCTAGAGACTGTTTATATATCGCCGCCGATGTTCACAATGAAAAAAACGAACTTGACAACAAAATTTCGGCTTACTATGTCAATTGACCCTTGAAAATACAAAAGCATCATATTGCAAAAATACTTTTTTAAGTAATGAGTTAGCATCTCTGATGAGTTTGGCATTTGGCGAATTAATCGTAAATTTACTGAACTTTTACTTCATATATAGTTTAAATTATGATAAAAGAACAGTAACAGAGTGTGTGTGAGAGAGAGAGAATGGCGGATATAGACACTGTGGAAGGGGGGAGATTAGAAAATCTATTAATGGGTTTACTGATGACCTTCTTGGTGTTGACGACTTAACCTTCTTACGCAAATGTTGATAAATAAAATTGGAATTCTCGCGCAAAGTTTGTTGAAAATGTCTTCTAAGTGAAAATTTTCATTCGTGAAATTAATTTAAACAAGGCATTTAGATGCAGTCCAGTCTAAAATCGTTACTTATCGCAAGAATATAACAAGTTCGTTAAGATTTATTATTATTATTATTATTATTATTATTATTATTATTATTATTATTATTATTATTATTATTATTATTATTATTATTATTATTATTATTATATTATTATTATTATTATTATTAGTATTATTATTATTATTATTATTATTATTATTATTATTATTATTATTATTATTATTATTATTATTATTATTATTATTATTATTATTATTATTATTTTGTTATTATTTTGTTATTACTATTATTATTATTATTATTAAGTACCGCATGACGTAGCAAGTCAACGTTTGTCTAATACTACTAGTAAGTCGATGTATCAGGTAATTATCATCCTTCTTTCTCCATTATTTATGCGTTTAGTTCAGAACGATTGAATAGGAAGACACATATTATTTTTTTAAATGTATGCAGTTTATTGGTTAGAACACGAAGCAGACGCGCCCTGGTTCGAGCCCTGTTCGTGGCAAATTCTGAGCAGTACCTGATGAATTACCAAAAGGATGAAACCGGTCCACTGGATAAATTGCCTTTTATAAACTATACAATACTTAATATATACAAATATATGTATATAATGAGTCAGGTTTTTATATCAAGATCGCAACCTTGATTAAAATTAAAAACTATAAATTTCTGCTGAATCAAGCTGCCTGATGTACTGTAGGTCACTTTTTGCTTAAAATTTAAATTAATATTTGGCATAAAAACACTAACTCTAAGATGGTGCCTGCTCGATTTGCGTTGTAATAAATAATAAAATATTTTGTATTAGAAATTATTGAATCTGGAGACAATGAAGAAAATTGCAGTCCCAGTTTATTTCGCAGAAAAATATTACTTCCATATAGTTACTTAGGAAATAGAACAATAAAATTAATTAAAAAAGATTGACAGGCAACCTACACAGCTATAAATTAGAATTTTGAAAGCAATTTTTACTGTTATATATACATGAAATTCATGAAATCGTGTGAGCTGTTGAATAAATATAAATTGGCAATTATTTGTTCTCAATGGTAAATGTATATTTAGAGCTCTTTTTATCTAAGATTTTCTGCCACAGGAGTTTGACAAGAAACATCTACTTGGATAAACTAATTTTGTGTTATCGGCGTCGAAATTTACCTTCAGCAACCGCATTTGGCGTACTTGCTCTCATTAAGTGGTAATAAACAGTGAAAAAGAATTCAAATCTTCACACATTAAAGAATGGCTGAAGGCGATATTACCAGGAAAGATCTTCAAGCCAGAATTTTCTACGTCTTCGACCAAATAAAAAACACCATCGAAATTTCGAAGTTATTTATTTAATTCGCAATTTGTGCCATCTGCTTTTGACTGTCTTTGTCAACACATCGCCCATCACATAAAATATACTAAATAACTGAACGAAATGGTAGATTTCATTCTTCTAAACATAATAAAATCTACGTATTCGTTCATATAAGGAATCTGGAGTGATCTCATTGCATTTACTGACGTTTTACTAGATAAGCATGCATCCTGTATTTGTCTTCTCGAGTGTATTTAACTGTAACAAACTAAATATAAGTGCATGCAAGTTTACGTTCATCCAAGTAAAACCAGAGTGAATTTTTGTCATATCTCTCTGTGTGCATCAAATCAATTGTTTTATTCTTAAAATACTAATTAACAAAATAGAGGGTAATGTCAGTGGTTAACGAGGGTCAATGTAAGGCAATTACACAATTAGAAATTCATGACAAATTAAATAATCAAACTCTGTATTATGTGTTGCGTATCTACTAACAAATTAGTTCTAATATGCAAAATACATCATGAACTGAACGTATAATCTCGTACGTATTCGTTTCGTCCTTATTACCACTTTAATCTATACGAATGTGTAAACCTTCAGTACTGAAAATAACTTCATATAAATTCTTTGATAATGCTACTTCAACTATATATATATATATATATATATATATATATATATATATATATATATATATATATATATATAACAACTTAAACACCTAAAAAATCCACATCAATATCAATAGTAGGGATACATATTTAATAATTTGAAATTAAAATTTAAACGAAATTTAAATTTAAATTTAAATTATTCTAAAATTTAATTTCAAACTAAATTCAAATTTAAATTTTATTTCATTTGAAAAAACAAATTGAAAATTATCAATAATCTCACTTTATCTAACCAGTCGTCGAAAAATAGCAAAACTACCGTCAATCATTTGTAGTTTTGCTATGTTGTTCGATGACTAGTTAGATACAATGGGATTAGTTTTTATTTCAAACTGGCAAAATTAATTTAAGAAATTGTTACGACCACATGTGCAATCAAGGAATGTTTAATTGTATTGCCTATATATATATATGAGTGGCGAAAGCTGCAAGTAGTTAATAATCGTGATTGCATAGTAATTGTGCATCCGATATTTCCAGTGAAGTGCAATATATGTGAGCCTACTACATGTGATAACTGACAGTTTGATACAACGGGTTTGTTGTTTACTTGATGCTCGCGAACTTTATTTAAAGAATTGTTACCACCACCCGTGCAAACAATGTTCAAATTGAAAGTTTAAATTAAAATTAATCTTAATAATAAAATAATAATGATTAATGTCAACATTAAATCTTCCTCATATTATTGAAGCAAATCTCTATGCATTTATGCGAGAAATTTTCAGTTATTTAAAATTGTTCACAAAGCTGCAATAGTTATTTTTTATTTAAAATCCCAAATGACACCTTAATGCATGGAAGTCTACTTCCTCGCATTAATATGTTTGCACTTAAAAACTAACTAGCAAGATGAAACTAAAATATTCTTGGAATGGAAATGGCCTACCAATAGTTTCGATAAAATGAACTCTCAGATTCAATCTCATAATTAAGCATTTAAATTAATTAATATAATATTGAATGATTAAAGAAATTTTAAAAAGGAATTTGAAAGCCATACTTGATACTTTAAAATTATAAATTGCCCAATACAAATTGAGATCCAGATAACATTCTTTAAATATTAATGTACTTTTTTGTTAATATTCTTATGAATATAGAACAGTAAAACTTTAGTAGCTAATTATTTTGCATTTATGTGCATGATTTTGTTGATAACAATGAGATCCAGGTCTCACGCAAGCTTAGTTCTAAAAGATTCAATTCCGATATGGCAATATTAACTAGTTTTCTGCAATGGATCGTATTTGCCATTAGATTCGATCAGTCAATGAGAGTCACTGATACCACGAACTATAGTATCCCTACACGAGTTCCATCCAAACATCAGATATGTCTCAGTAACCTGGCGAGCATCAGGCTTAATTGGTTATCTGAGACAATATCTCGGCCAGTTTAACTCACTTTCCATAACAAGGTTCGATATAATTAATAACTAGAGAAGCGACCGAACAAAGCTGTACGGTTCGTAAGTTTTACTATTCAGTAACGCCTCATATCAGCAACATTTAGTTAGCCCAATAGAGTGAATAAATTTATTAATGAGGCGGCCCAGGTGCTACAGCAATATTCCTACATCTTCCAAGCCTCTGCTGTATAAAGGAGTATCGCCAAGATATACTTGACTAGAAGATATTTTCAGCGTACTCCTTGCCAGAAAATCGTCTGCTAAACATAATCCCATTTCCTGAAATATTTTCAGTAATCTCAAAAACGTCTCCGCAAAGACAAAACAACTAAACAAGTTTCGAGCTAATACACAATTATGTAAATCGCCGAATCAAGTCGCATAGCTTCAGGAAGATACACATTATTTGGGAAAAAGGTCACTAAACCTTATAACAGATGTCAAATACATTGTACCCTTCCTGTGTGCAAAAACAAAATGAAATTTTATGAGATACAAGAAGCATTTCTTTCTCATAATCTCCTCAAGTATCTACCAATGAATATATCTTTATATATAAATTGGAAAGCAAAACAAAATAGATTTATTTGAACATTGGGAGAGTGTTAAAAACCGAAGCCAATCAATTGCGTGCGTCACATCCAGTTCAAGCTCAATGTGATTATTATTATTATTCGTCCACTGAGAATCTGTTCAGACCAACCTAAATATATAAGCAGTCGTCGTTCAGTCTTCCGATATTTTCTCTAAATGTATCGCATTTCAATAGGATCACTCATTACTTACCTCCATTCTGTAATACAGGCATTGATCTTGAACTGGTTGTGACGCACGCAATTGATTGGTTTCTGTTTATCACGCTCTCTCTATGTTCACATATCTCTATCTCATTTTGCTTTCCAATTTATATATAAAAAAATGTTCATTAGTAGATACTTGAGGAGATAATGAAAAAGAAATGTTTCTTGTATCTGATAAAATTTCTTTTTGTTTTTGCACACAGGAAGGGTACAATGAATTTTATTAAAGCTCGCATTTAAAAAGATGTAAAATAATTCAAATATCTCCGCTGAAACGTCATAATTATGCATATGTTAGAAGGCGAAACTGGAGAATGGAGGGAATGCTCGTTTTTTGTCTACGCATCACATTTCCGATTTACAATCTGCCTGCGTTGGCCTAATTGGTCTTCTCTCTTTTAGAACAAAAATAACACCATGAATTTAATAAAAGAGCATATATAATTTTTTCAGTTTTCAGCAAAAAAAAATTCTTGATCTCATCAAGATGCAACATTAAGTTTGTGCAAATTATTCTAAATAATTGTCTAACTATTTTAAACAATTTACAATTTGCGTAAATGATTCCTGCAGCTCTTGATGGCGCCAGTGAATGCTGATGGTAATCTACCGTTAATTTTTGGCGTTTTCTCTCTAATAGATAACGTTGTCCGCCTCCCGTGGACTTACAACTAATTATCCCTCGAACTCGCCATTATATCTTGGCTCTTACGACTTCTATTCCCGGATCACAGTTACTTGTCAAACACAGAATGACCCCCTGATTAAAGCTTTAAAGTTAACCCGATATTTATTTACTCTCCACCAAGATGAAACTAATTTAAAGATCAACTTTGATCCTTTGCTGCTTCTTATCTAAACCAACAGACTTCGCATACAATGAGACTGGAATAATGTTTAACTTTGGTCGTTCAATTATTTAATTTGTTTTGTATATTTTATGCATTTTTGTACGCCTAGTAAATTACGCCAAATCGTCTGTCTTTAATGGGTAGGGATAATTTTTATACAGAATTCATGCCACATACGGCTAACTACATTTCAACAAAATGTGTAAAAAGTTACCGTCATTGCACTTTAGTATGTATATGTTATAACTTAAGATTTAATTTCACACTTTCAAAATGTATATTGTCTATCTCGTATATTTAAGCTCATTCTAACTTCTTTAAGTAAATATTACGTAAATAAGATGAAATTTATCATTCCTATCGAACAGCCAGTAAGGAACCAAATTTTCCCGTGTTAATCACTAAACCTATGTACCCTTGTGCCGATTTCAAACACGAATGTGTCCATTTTCTAAATTAGCAAGCATTTTACGAGTTGCAAAATTACGTATACATATATGAATAATTGAATGAATGATTGATTGCTCCCATCATTGCTAGACTGATGAATTGTTATATGTACAATGCCAAAAGAAGTTAATAAAATTTCATTAACTAAATTAACAAGAGTGACTGATAATTTATCGTTTGTCATATTTAAACCCTACAAGTAGTTAAATTGTATTTTGAAAGTAGTCAAAACTAAATTGTGGATTTTTCATATCTGGATAAAATAAAGTTTCTACTTGAAACCTTCTGTTCAGCAGTCACTATGGAAATAGAAATTGGCCCTATCAACTAATATTTTGAAAGGAATGTTCTATTAATCAACTTGTCTTAAGAAAGAGAATTTGCGGCATTACAAACCATTTGCAATTAGAAAATCGAAGCGTTACAATTGATACATTTATTTAACGAAGAAGTAAAATAACAGAATTCACATCGGCTAATATTTTGCCATTCTTTGTATATTGTGTGTATGTAAAAATATATACTTTTTTTAACAATACAGACTAAACGTTGCATCCTGCTATTCAACTACAATTCAATATGTCTTCCCTGAGTGGGAATGAATAGTAATAACAAATGGTACCCAATGAACGAAAGATTAACCAAAGACAAGTTGACATGACTTAAAATCCCGTGTAGAATCCAGCAGCGGTGGCATATTAAATTGAGGCGACGACTACAAACAATATATGCTCCGATTCAAGACTAGTCCACAGCTAATTCTGTATATTACTTGACGAGTTCCCATTAAGGACGAAAGCTTAAGTAATTTTTATTTTGTACAGACAAATTAGTATATATATATATTTATTTATATATATATATATATATATATATATATATATATATATATATATATTCGATTACGACAAATTTAATACATGCATCTATTTTAAATTGTTTTTCTCAACCAACCTAGAAAAATACACATACTGAGTTCCCTCATTTGCCTTTCTCGACAACCTTAACTCATTTTCACAATAATGACTGCAAATTAGTATGTAAGTATATAAATAAATAAATATATATATATATATATATATATATACACTTAATTAGATAAAGTTTTATTTGTTCATCAAGCGGCGGATAAGTGGATAGATTAATTTCTGTTTAATCATGCTTTGACCTTTGTAACCGGACATAAAATTTCTATCGAGTACGACAAATTTAATACATGCATCTATTTTGAATTGCTTTTTCTCAACCAACCCAGAAAAATACACGCACTGAATTCCCTAATTTACATTCTCCACAACATTAATTCATTTTCACAATAATGACTATTTTCTGATTTGTAATTAATTTTTTCAATGATATACGTTAATTACTTTCAATACTATTTCTTTAGTCTCCTAGTTCACATTTTTGTATTTTGAAGTAGACAGTACTTTTCGGTGTTTTCCCGAATATTATAGAAATATATCATACATTGCTGGACGTGAATTTCCTTAAAGTAATATCTGCCATTCCTATTCTAGAATGAAAAAAATAGTAAAAGTCTAAAAAATATTACGCTTTATTTGAAGCCTAAATGAATTGAAGTGAACAAAGAATTGTATAGGACCAAACGCTTTGTACTAAAGTTTTAGTCGCTCATGACGTTAATTGATTTACCTCATAATACCAACATAACCATTATTAATAACATAAATAATTATTCCATATGACAGCGGACATAGCGTAGGACAAAATTGAATGATTGATAAGTCAAATTAAGACAGTGGGGCCACATTTTTGTGGCCTCTTTTAATTTATTTCCCTGTTATTTCTCATCAATTTTTTGGTTTAATTAGTCCATTTTCATATAATTACATTTCACATAATTACTTATTCATATTCACGTCAACACATTTCATGCGCACACATTTAAGAAGAACTGGATCACAGAACTTTTCCAAGGCGCAGAGATGTCGTACTTGATTACGCCTGAAGATATAATGTTTTATTATTCGTCAACTGAGAATTTGTTCAGGCCTACTTAAATATATAAGCAGTCGTTGTTCAGTCTTCCGAACTTTTCTCTAAATGTATCGCATTCAAACAGGGTCACTCATCAGTTACTTTCATTCTGCAACTTCAAGGCAAAGAATTGAATACAGGTTATTTAAAAAGTTGTTATCACCGCTCAAGCAAGCAATGTTAATTTAGTAGTTGATGATGATTTCTTTTTATGCTAGTGAGATATGGGCGTTTATATTTGGGCATTTTGAACGTTTAATTGAATTCGACCACCATATTCTGAGAATCATAGGCATTAAATAAAGTCAACAACTAAAGAGTAAAGCTACAATTTGTTGAATTTTTTTCCGTTCCGACAAGAGTTCATTTCTATAATTAAACGAACATTGGTTGCGCGGGTGATGATAACAATTATAATAATCAAGGTTGCGGTCTTGATATAAACACCTGACCCATTAATTACTTACATATGTCAGTATAAACTAAGAATTGTATAGTGTAGAAAAGGCAATTCATCCAGTAGACCGGTTTCGTCCTTATTGGGAACTCATCAGTACTGGCCGCGGCAAATTCTGGCCAGTACTTGATGAGTTCCCAATAAGGACGAAACCGGTCTACTGGATGAATTGCCTTTTCTACACTATACAATTCTTAGTTTATACTGACATATGTAAGTAATTAATGGGTCAGGTGTTTATATCAAGACCGCAACCTTGATTATAATAATAAGAGTTCATTTCGTTAAAAAGCAACTAAATCTACATTGTTTTTGTCGGTACGGTCACGTTTTCATCTGGCCTTTGTGTAATAACCAAACAGATCACTACTCTCTCAGCCAGTGCCAGATTGGTACAAGATAACATGTGAACAGGTTTTGACATTACAAAAAAAGTTACAGTCAACCAAGTGCAAATTGAGCAGTAATGAATCAGTTTGTCTACCAGGATGAGATCCATTTTCTCATTATAAAAATGAGTTGAAAACTTCGTGCTCAAAAGAAACAGATAACTAGTAGGATCAATTCCTTTATTGTCACTTATTTTTCAGATAGAGTTAACTTGGAGTTTATGTTCTGCTCCTCACTGGAATAAGTGAAAATAGCAGAAATATGTAACGTCAGTCACTAATTTGAAGGTCTGCTTTACAAGGATATTGTTGGTCCTGCATTTTGTGCGGAGTTGCATTGACATGTTTGCCAAAGGATTTACTTGCTCGGTTCAGGTTAGGTGATTGCTAGTTGAGCTTCAAGAGGCATTGATCAAGAGACAAATTTAGGAGCCAACTAGTTCTATACAGTCGTTCATTGATGTGCTTTTAATGTTGAAACTTTTCATGGGATGTCTATTTCCCTAAATTGACCACTGTATAGGAAAGCCAATTTACGTCCTCTTCGCCACACTAACAAAGAAACTCGTTTGGTTGACTGGAACAGCAGAAAGGATAGACCATCCATCTTTTCGACTGACAATATTATTCTTAATATCGATTACTAAATCGCATCACATTGTACTCTCACTAACTGTGGGGCAAATGAAAGGGCAAAAATCTGTTGGAGTCTAGTAAAAAACAAATTTCAATGGTTTATTCTGCCTTGTTAGCATTCGCTCCTCTCAAATATATCATTCGGTAGAGCTATGTCCCCCTGTACGAATATCTGTACATATTCATGTATAAAATACTCGGTTGTCTCGAACTGCTTATTCAGTTTCTCGATAACCTTAAACGTGACATTTAGTGTATTTCCTATTCCCTATATATTACAAAATCCGAAATTAATTGATTTACCAGATTTTAGAGAATTCAATTTCTCATTCGTTTCTGCTCCATAAATTCAATCACTGATAACTCGTTTAGATAACAGTTAATGTGACATTTCGAATTTCCTTTACTCCATATATTAATTACTTTACCAGATATGTCAAAATTCATTATCAGTATATTATATTAAGCTTTAATCTCTATGATCTGATGAACGCATGCAAATGTCCACGTGCAGGTCAAAGCAACTTAGAAATTTTTTATATTACTTGAATACGTGTGTATATTTATTTATACATACTATTAAGTGAAATACTGTTTGTTGCGGAGATCTAATATATATGCAAGTATGTATTAGGAGTTGCGAACCTTGTAACAAATTAGTTCAGTTGTGATCAGAAGGATAAACCCAAGACACCATGAACGGAATGTATAATCTCGTTCACATAAGTTCCGTACTTATCAGCGACACATCAGTAGGAGCCGGTGTTACGCCCCTAATCCAATATATATTTTGGTGAGGAATGTGGGAAAATAGGACTCTAGGAGCACCGTTTACGAAAGATAGCTAAACTATACTGGTTTTAATAATTAAGTACAAACTGATTTCAGTGAAGTAATATATATATATATATATATATATATATATATATATATATATCCAGAGAATTCATTCTCCATATTATCAAAGTATAATCCATCATCTCTTATTAACCTCAATCTTTCATAATATTTTTAATTTTTTTTGTTAAAGCTCGTTATACGTGTTACAATCATCCAGTCAGTTTATAAGTACCAATCTTTGCGCCAACTATTACTCTACTATACCATCAATATTTATTTATGTATATCTGCATGTATTTAAACTTGTAAAGCCTAATTTTTATTAATCTACGTTTAAATATCTACCTACACTCTCTTCGCTCCAATTATAAGCATAAGCTTACTATTAGTGCATATGAAGTATGAATATTATTATTATTATTCTTTTGAATTAAAATTTATGCGGTTGCATGTGCTTTCATCCATCGCCTTTATAGTGCATACAATGGGCTATTTCAGGAGTTTTAAGTGTGCCTTATACATATTATCGTCTAGGCGACAATTACTTCTTGCATGATTCTGGTTATGCATTAACAATGTATGAGAATAACGACAAATAAAGCTGCTATTCATTTTATTACCCCCAGCATATCTCCAAGGTCACGTTGAAGACGGTCTATTATTTCACAATTGAGTAAAAATCTACATTTACATTAATATGTGGTGGTAAGGGTGATGGTGATCGTGGCGTACCTTTTCTTCATACTTGCGATATTTAAATTTGGTGAATATATATATATATATATGTATATATATATATATATATATATATATATATATATATATATATATATAAGTGTGTGTGTGTGTGTGTGTTGTGTATGTGTATGTATATGCTTTACATGTTGTGTCTGGTATTTCGTAATTTATTACTTCGTCGAGATGTACTTCATTTAAACATTTTACATGCATAGTTGTAAAGCAGTTTATCAAACATTAGTGAATTTTGTAAATTAGTTTCTTCCATTTTGAAGTAGGTCGTATTCTAATCGGCTTACTCTGACCACAAATCTATTTTTCGTAATTTAAATTCCAGCGTCCGACTCTCAGTTTAATCCTTGTTCCTTCTCCGCTGTTTATACTTCAATTCTTTAGCATGTCTTTTAGTATTTTCTCTATACATAATCAGAGTTGTGTAATAAAAATTTGGCGCCTGTATAAGGGGTATTTTTTTTTTCGCTGAAAAGTACGACTTTTTGTTTCCTTACCAGAATCAAACGTAAGTTGATTTAATTAGAATAGGACTTTTTCAGACAACCTCGACATTTACTCCTAGCCAATTGATTTTAGCATTTCAGAATATTCACAATAACTATTATAAATAAACTATAGGGGAAATTAGCCTGATACTTTTTGGGAACGATTGAGGAAATAAGTTATTCGCGTAATGTAAATAATCATCTGATCACAACTCACTAGGATAAGCCTACAATAGGTGTCGCCTATCGAAATGGCCACAGAATAATGAATATTACATGTGTGAAACACTTACACAAATTCTTCTGTGAGTATTTTGCGAACTGTGTCGCTATTTCTAAGGTCTTAATAGGTGACATAATTTTAGAACCAGGTAATCTAATTAATATCTCCTTAAAAATAGGATGGTCACCACAAAAGTGCATTCATTAATTAAAGTTAAAAGCGTGTGCCGCGACCACCTTATTTTTGATTGAGAAAAATAGGAACTAACTATATTTCTCCATTTAAGCGTATCATAATCAACCAAAATTTAAACAGATCAGTTTAACGAAAGCGCATGTAGTAGCCATACATATGATTACGATAAGCTAAAAATTCAGCCTAATTTAACAATTAACAACCATTTTGCATATGCAGTCAAATCTAATCGAGAATACTTACGTTAACTGAAATTTGGTTTCAATTTCATTAGTGTTCATTTTTTAAATAAAATTTGTGCGGATAGTGATAACAATTGTTTAAATCAAGATCGCAAGCTTGATGATATCACCGGTCCCATTATTTACATGAATTTTTCGGTATAAACTAAGTATTGCAGAGTGTTGAAGAGGCAATTCATCCAGTAGACGGGTATCATCATTATTGGGAACTCTTCACGTAGTGTCCTGAATTTTACGCGGACAGGGTTCTAACCTAAGCAAGTCTGTTACGTAATCTGTTTCACCAAGAAACGTGCCACCTTTTAGAAGCCATAAACAATTTTAAATTACATGCTAGCTTATTCTCCATGGTTAGTCTTTCCTTTAGTTGGAGACTACATGACACAATATAGAACTAATGATCCAAATAACCACCCAAAATCTTTCATTATAGAGCAAACATCACCTTACCTATGGAAGTGGTAATAAATTGAACATCAATAAAATTAAAATAACATTGGTTTCGCAGTCGGGGATATCAATATTTCACATCAAGATTGCGATCTTCATGCGAAAACCAGTCCAATTAACTACAAACCTTTGGCAGTAAAAACGAAGTGTCTTACAATGTAGATAAGGTAATTCGTCCAGTAGATGAGTTAGCCATTTTTGGGAACTCCACGTACTGTCTAGAATTTTCCGCGTACTGAGTTCAGACCTGGACACGTCTGCTTCGGAATCTGTTTTCCTAAGCATTGCGACAAACTTCCATATATATTTATGTTGAATTGAATGGAATATATAATTATCGAAATAAGAAGTCTATCCACCCACTAGACTAAGACTTTGTAGATAATGGGAAAATTTCGCACACCTGAAATGAGTAATTTTCAATGTTTGGCAGAACTACAATTGCAAATCTACAAACCATGTCTGTCAATTGTAGATATTATAAATTTGGTGATAGCACATCTCAAAAATAATCGTTAAATCAGTGTTTATATTTTTTGCTTTTTTTTCCTAGAATAACCTCAAACTGACAGTCGAAGAAATGGGATCCTGTTTCACAGATTCCGCTGAGGCATGCAGTGAACAGGTGAGCATAAAAACCTATTATGTACAAAGACAAAAACCAAAACGATTTACACTTACTTGTTTAACTTCTGTGGAGTTTCCATCGTTTATTACGATTGTATCAGGAATTCTTGTTCAAATCTTTTTGAAACACTTAATTTTCTACAAATGTTTTATGAAACCGTACTAGGTATATAAAGTATTGCTTCAGAACACAATTTAAATCTTGAAATGTTTATTTAAAATATTTGAATTATCCAATTATATGTATTTCATCTAATTTCAACCCATTAAGTTTTAAGCTTAAATTTTATGTGCATTAATTTTGAATCATAATAGATTTTTACAGCTTTATTTTGTGGAAACAATATTGGTCAATACAATTTTTATTAACCCGTGAGTTCAGTACTTTTGCTTAGAGGGCGCTAAAATATTTTAATTCTTTAGAATCCTCATCTTCACAGTGCGAAATGCAAAAAAATTACAACAGATGCTTCAGTGTTCATAACTGAAATTCAAAGGACATGATAAATTTATTTTTTATTATTAGCAATAATGACGAATTTAATAATAATATTAAAATTAACAATCGTAACAATAATAATATGAACTTAGTTTCTTTATAGGGTGTGAGAATTTGCAATAAAATTTTACGTCTAAGGAACAAATTTTCTTGACACTATTACTAGGCATTTTATCAAATTCTCTTATAACAGACATTTTAATTTAATTTACTATCGTAATGAAACTTTTTATTTTTATTAACTCGAGATTAGTTACAGTGAAAAATTTGCGAACAATGTTTTCACAATACCTTGACTCTTCCTTTCTTGGACGCCTCTCGTAATTATTTCATAAAGGAAAAAATATGCCTGACGTGTGTAAAGAGGAATTGGCATTAATCACACTGGTTTAACTTGGATGAATGTACACGTAGAGTTAACTATATTTTAAATATTATTTTTCGGACTTAAAGAAACTCACAAACTCACCTACACTCAATTAAACCTACAATGGTTTCGCGGGCCGTATTAACAATTATTATAATCAAGGTTGCGATCTTGATTTAAACAACGACATTCAGTCATGGAATGCACTTATCAGGTGAATCGTCAGGTGTTATTAAATCATTGTAATTTCTCTTGGATTATTATACACGCGCAGCTAATTATATCTAACTGGTTACTTCTCAGATTTAAACAAATGCAGGCGCATAAACGCAGTTATGGTGTACGATAACCTATGCACGAAACGCATGTGTACCTGAGAGAATACCATTCGGTCAAAATGGTCCTATTGGAACCAATTCTTACTAAGTGTGCAAACCCTAATAAAAAAGGTGTAAATATGAGGTCTCCGCACCAAACGAAATAATACTATATAGTGACTCGTCAGTAGCTGTCGTTATATCACAATCATTTCACTTCGATGCGAGTACATGTGCACACACACACATCCACTACATACACGAAACAGAATTATGTAGTTACAATGAAGTTTTTCTTAAAAGATCTACCGGTGGGTAGAAACGAAATAATTTCAAATAAATTTTGCCATTGTCCGCGGCAAATACATATTGAGTTCCAAAATAAGGACGAAACCATTTTACTGGATGAATTTCTTTTTTACATTATAAAATGCTTAGATTATACTGATAAATGTGTGTACAGTGGGACAGGTGTTTACATCAAGATCTCAATCTTGATTTAATAAATGTTTACAGTGCCACTGCAATTCGTATTAGTGTAAATTTGTCATTTGAATTAATCATTGTCAAATTAATTTTTTGGATGAGCTTGCTTTTGAAAAAGACTTGTGAAACAGGCTGCCCATAACGACAGCCGAAATATTTTGTTGAAGAAACAAAACGCAGGTCAGGTAAATTCGATTAATCCAGTTTCGCGAATTTTTTTCATTCTGAAACAGAAAGCCAAACTAGTTTAAGTAAAAAGGACGGATGTGAATGCAAATACCTTGCTGCGCACAACATGGGCGAAGTGATTAATCCATATCTTGTCGAGCAATATATACCGTTTAAAGTGTTATTAATGGATGCAGAGCTTTCCATATTTGTAGTTAATAGCCCATATGGGGTATGCCCATGAAATAGCGGTGTCAAAATGCCTCTAAATGTATAATAACTTCGAGTCTAAAACACTAGCAAGTATCAAAACTGAAGGAGTGTAAGTTTGAGCGTGTCAAAATAAGTAATTCAAGTGTAAGTTGATTGCTTGGATGCTATTCGTCTACTGGCGTGTATTGTTTCTATATCAATTATCTTGGTCATTTCGTCTTAAATGGTGTATGGAAGTTCATCGTCCATTCATTCATCAAAATTTAACATTTACCTCAATATATGTAATAATCAGACACACCTGGCTTAAGTAGAACGACAGGTACAATAATATTTATATTATCCACTGTTTTCGTGCCTGGGTGGTTGATTTGCACTATTCGTGGTGGCTGAGTGCAGATTCGTTCCTTTACTCCGAATTCTTAAATGTCAAAAAACGTCAAAATGAGCTATGAACTAATCTTCGTACCATACATGTTACAATTTTTTCTGTGTGTGTACGGTGTCTACCCTAAAGATTGGACTGGAAATGAAGTCCCGAAACTTTGGAAAAATTTCGGTAATTCTGGTTCCAACGTCATTTTCAGACAAGCAGCTGAAGAGAAAAGTAAGAACCCGTCAACCAAGACCAAAAATATCGGTGCACCTGTAAATGTAAATAATTCAATATTTTACCGACCTACGAATGCGATCAGTTGTTCTGCAAAAGTAAATGTCAGAAGGATAACAATAAAATATGTGTTTAAAAAACAGTTTTCTAAACCCTACTTTGTGCTTATTGCGCATCAGCAGGATAGTTATTTTTGTGAGGCCACGGCGTAGATTGTTCAGAAATATAGTTCCAAACAAAGGCGAAGTCTATTCGACGCACTTAAAACAGTATTAACTACTACAAACTAAGGTATTACATTTCCCAATTATATTTATTTACAAAATATCTTCGTTATGATTTAATAAAAATGAAATCGGTTTCTAAGCTTAATGCGAGAAGGAGAATAAGGAATAATTCTGAGCTTCTCAATTGGCTAAATTTATTTTAGCCAAATTGATTTATTATCTAAAACATATGATACAACACTGACCAGGGCAGTGCCAATTAATTTGGTTGTTGAATAAAACTGGGTCATTGGCCCAGTTTGAATAAAAAGTTCATTTGACGCTTGAATATATATATATATATATTCAACGATGGTTGGGTTGTTTAGAAATTAAATTCTCAATTGTAATCACTCCTCTAACCTGGTAGAAAAATTCGTATATGAGACAGTGTAGTTTCAATAGGTATGAGAATTTAGTTCATCCACCGAATTGATAAATTTCATTTTTTTCTAGTTTTGAAAATTGTTCTTCCATTTACATTTAATTTGACTAATTACAGCGTTTTGTGATAATTTCACTCTTTCTCTACTTTGCTATATGTTTCTGTCTGTACCTCTGTGTTTGTCTCTCTCTCTCTCTCTCACAACTTTTGCACCTTTGTGAACAAGTCTGAGAGCGTACATACAACAATGTTAACGACACAATTTTATTTCAATTTTTCACACTTAAAATTTGCACATACCAAAAAATTGAGTACAAATTGAAAGCGGATGTTATGTGGTTGTATTATTCAAACTTCGTTCACTGAAAGCTCCAACTTAAACTTGGAGGTCAAACTTCATTTTATTCTTGCAAGTGTTTATTGATGTACATCAGTTATGCTCAGTTGCCTATACCCGATTTTAATGATGTACACGCATGAGCAGCTGGATTGTGAAACCACTTCCTTTTATAATAGAACTAAAAATTGATAATTGTACTGCCTCTGTAATCATTAGAAGTTAGAAAAAAGCTTCTGTTTAATAAGGAAGAAATTATTTAATGCTAATTTTTTTTGCTACACACCAATATTTATCGTGATATAATCTAATTTCATTTTAATGCGTGTTTTGAATGAAATCGAGTGATATATATATATATATATATATATATATATATATATATATATATATATATATATATATATAAAATAAATTTTATAATATATAAGAAGTAATTAATGAAGGTGCCAAATGGAAACCTACAATCAGATTTTTATTGGTGTCTGATAAATTTCGTGTAAAAATTTGCTTATAGGCAAGTCATAGGATTAGGAAGCAGGACGGCGTTTGGCGACGCTACTACATTTAAATTGGAGCAGACCACAGGATAAAATAATCGCGGTGATATCTAGAAATCTTTTATAGTCTTTCTATGCAAGTTTGATTGAAAAATTGGCTATCAAGCTCGTCGACTTTATTTGACGAATTAAAATCACCAACTGCACAAACACTAATAAAGATTAGACCGTACCTCATTTCCAGTTGTTAGTATTCAAGATGTTGAAGTCTTCAGAAGAAAAGTACTAAACAGCACACAGCCACAACGAAAACGAACTACATGCGTACTTGGAAATGGGGATCAATCAGATCTTTGCAGAACCAATAATGCAAAGGGACAGCACACGAATGAAAATTGTAGATAATGTAAATGAGGTGGCATATTTTGTTCATGATGATTTTATCGAATACTTCTGGTCATGGTTGAATTAATTTATTACTTGGTAAGCAATACCTAATACATAATTTAAAATTTGGTCTCATTGGCATGTCTTCATATTTATTTGAATCAATTTACGAATCACAGTTTAGCAATAATCCCATATTTCATCCAACAGTTGCCAAATAGCAGCGTATATCATCAATATTACGTACTGATGCGATTTTATTACACATAGAGCACGAGTGGAAGGAGATTAGTGTACATAAAAGTGTAATTTGTGAAAAGCTTCGATATGAATCTCACCTCGCGTAGTTTCATCAGCTTAAGGAATCCTTTTATTCAAGGTTGCGATATTGATATAAACACCTGAATTTTTATGTCAGTATAAACTAAGCATTGTGTAGTTTAGAAAAGGCATAGGGTTTCTTTGAAATATATGCTTTACAATTTCTATGCAGACTCGATCATAATATGAATTCAAATTGCACAATATTCAGATGGGTTGTCTAAATAAATTAATTATTTAATTCAATGACGAAAATTAACGTTATTATTGATGAATTTTATGACTCTGAAAAATTCAACGTTCCTCTTTAAACTTTCTCGTCTCAATTTTATTTTCATCATTTTCATTTCAAGCATCAATCAGCAGAACATTTGTAATATACGTCTTTATGTAGTTTACAAACAGGTTTGATGCTCAGGAAAAAATTCCCAAATATTGTGTGAAATATCTTTCGCAATTATTAAACAATATTTTATGAGCATGTTGTTATGCGTTGGTTAAAAGAATTATTTGACATTCGTTTGCCGCAACATCAATAAAATCTAAAATTAATTATAGTTGAAGTAGGATTTCCTCCTTGTTTTATTTTAAAATGAGGTACTGTATAACATTTTGAAATCATTTCTATTCAGTCATTTTTTTAAATTGCTTTGTTTTAGTTTTATTTCAGTTCTGCCGAGCATGAAGCTCTATTAAATGTGGTTGATTTTTTTACAGGGCTAAAAGAAGACGGAATAAATTGTGACTTTCTCGTAATGAACGGCGAACGTCATACGATTTTCAAAAATAACACTACAACCTCCATTTCAGATAAAGCTTGGAATTTCATAGCTAGCCTAAGTCACTTCTAACGTGAACATTTAATTTGTCTGTATTTAAAAGCAGGAACAGAAAAGATCCCATTTAACTGATAAGGCATATATATTATCAAAGGAGAGAATTCCCCGAAAATAAAAAGCTACAGGTGCGTAACATTTATATTACAAACCAATGTGAATCTATCTATCTTTTTATCTATCCATATTTATATCCATCCATTCATCCAAATATCTATCTATCTATTTTAATCTATCAATCTGTATTATATATATATATAATATATATATATATAAATCTGCTATTGTGATCAGTGTTGTATTGCCTGATGATGGTGCTGGAAAGTAGGCACTGAAACGTCGCCAGTAAACAAAGATGTGATAGAACCGCATTTCCAATTGAAGTAAAAATGAGTCAACCCGATCAAAGACAAAACATAATTGGAAATAGTGACAAATCGGATCTTTGTGTAACTGCCCGCGTACAGCTATTACCCGCGCACGCAAAACGCGGCATTGATAACCTGAATGCTTACACACCGCAAAATATTGAGTTTAAAACCTATTTTACTGAATACATTGTTTAATTCACTGTAGCGTTCTTGAAATCGTAGATTTTAACTATCTATAAGAAATGCCCTTATTCAAATTCGTCTCAGGAAGAAGCATTATTGCCGAATAGAAAATATAGACGGCGCTAAAATAAAACCTTCAATTTGAGGTCATTTAATGTCAGACCAAAGCCACATTTCACACCACCAAATTGGTAAATTGACATTCTCATATATGCGCCTTCTAATTAGATGTAGGAACATGAAGCAACATATTTTATACTAAAGCGAAATACCTTACAAAATATATAAATATGGATTTCAAACAAACTTAAAACCTTTCTTTAAATCAAGTTTGCGAGCTTGAAGTAAGCACCAATCCCATTGTATTTAACCAGTCGTCAAACAACATAACAAAACTATCGCCAGCCGCAACGCACTGACGCGTTTCGACCTTCCATGATCATCATCAGAGTACGACGGCAAACTGACTATCGAGGATCAAACCGCATTGAATATATGTGGAAATCAAATTTAGATATGCGGCTCTCACCTCTAGCAGTCTTGCATACATTGAACTTGACTGGAAATGCCAGCTGCACAATTTCTATGCAGTCACGAACATTAACTGTTTGCAGCTTTCGCCACATATACATATATAGGCAATACAATTTAAATAATAATTGATTGCGCGGGTGGTGGTAACAATTCTTTAAATCAAGTTTGCGAGCTTGAAGCAAACACCAATCCCATTGTATTTAACCAGTCGTCGAACAACATAACAAAACTACTGCCAGCCGCAACGCACTGACGCGTTTCGACCTTCCATTATCATCATCAGAGTACGACGGCAAACTGACTTTCGAGGATCAAACCGCATTCAATATATGGAAATCAAATTGAGATATGCGGCTCTCACCTCTAGCAGTCTCGCAAACATTGAACTTGACTGGAAATGTCGGCTGCACAATTTCTATGCAGTCACGAATATTAACTGTTTGTAGCTTTCGCCACATATACATATATAGGCAATACAATTCAACAATAATTGTTTGCGCGGGTGGTGGTAACAATTCTTTAAATCAAGTTTGCGAGCTTGAAGTAAACACCAATCCCATTGTATTGAACCAGACGTCAAACAACATAACAAAACTACCGCCAGCCGCAACGCACTGACGCGTTTCGACCTTCCTTGATCATCATCAGAGTACGACGGCAAACTGACTAGCGAGGATCAAACCGCATTGAATATAAATGGAAATCAAATTTAGATATGCGGCTCTCACCTCTAGCAGTCTTGCATACATTGAACTTGACTGGAAATGTCGGCTGCACAATTTCTATGCAGTCACGAACATAACTGTCTAGGCTTTCACATATTAGCGGTATAGGTAATAGTATCATTGATGAAGAGGTAGGAGGAATACTTTAAATTTCAGGAGCTAGTAACACTAACTCATGTATTGATCCAGACGTCGAATCAATCTCTTAATAATTGTTGTTCACTGAAAGTGTTTCGATATCATCAGAGTACGACGAGACTGCTAGAGGTGAGAGCCGCATATCTCAATTTGATTTCCATATATATTCAATGCGGTTTGATCCTCGATAGTCAGTTTGCCGTCGTACTCTGATGATGATCAAGGAAGGTCGAAACGCGTCAGTGCGTTGCGGCTGGCGGTAGTTTTGTTATGTTGTTCGACGACTGGTTAAATACAATGGGATTAGTGTTTACTTCAAGCTCGCAATCTTGATTTAAAGAATTGTTACCACCACCCGCGCAAACAATTATTGTTAAAGTTCAAACATTACAAGTAAATTATTTATTATTGAAATTATCTGATCCGCGTTTTGAATATCGCAATTCGTTTTCCACTATTTTTTTCTTCAACAAAATATTTCAGCTGCCTTTGTCAGGAGCATTCTTGAGATGGTCAATCCTCACCAGTTTTACACTGTTTCGTGCGATGTGAGAGCTATTTCTTCGTAAGATAGCCACATCTATCTTTTTCCTAAAGTGATATACGAATTGCGATTTGATGATGTTCCTTTATGCTTCAGACATGAATAATAATTGTTGCCTAAGATTACACCTCCATTCATGCTGATTCTTGTTTATCCTTCTGGTGCTATTTAAACTAATGTGTTACTAGGTTCGCAACAAATGATTCACAATTGAAAATTTATTATATATTAATTCTTGGCAATAAACAGATTCTTAAGTTTGGAGTCTGTCCGCGATAAATACTTGACAGTACATAATTAGATCCTAATAAGGACGAAACCGATCTAATGGATGAATTTAACGAACATTGGTTGCGTGGGCGATGATAAAATTATTATAATCAAGGTTGCGATCTTGATATCAGCACCTTAACCATTAGTTTCTTATGTATGCCAGTATCAACTAAGAATTGAATAATGTAGAAAAAGGAATTCATCCAGTAGACCGATTTCTTCCTTATTGGGCAAATTCTGGCTAGTACGTGATGAGTTCCCAATAAGGAAGAAACCGGTTTACTGGATAAATTGCCTTTGCTACACTATACAATTCTTAGTTTATATTGGCATATGTAAGTAATCACTGGATGAATTGCCTTTTCTACACCATACAATACTTAATTTATACTGAAAAATGTGTGTACATAATATGTCAGGTGTATATAGCAAGATCGAAATCTTGATTAAAGTAATTGTTATCACCGCCCGCACAACCAATGTTCGTTTAAGTGTCTAAATGTTGAAACTTGTCAATATTTTCGTCTGATGGTTCTTTGTCTATGTTGTGCGACCGTTTAGAAAAGTCGAATTTTCGTTTAACGGAAGTAGGTATATTCAACTGAAAATATTGTGCTATCGGTTTGCTCATTATCGAATGTGATGAGCTCGCAGATACCATTGTCTAAAGGATTCCTATAGAGCAAACTATTTCAACATAGGCATGAGATTAATAAATATCAGTATTCGTAAGTTGGATTGATTCAGTTCGTCCCTCACGAGATGTGCCATCGATATCAATGACCAAAATCTTTGCTTTCCAGACTTCCCAGATGTTATATATGCTGGATGTTGCAGGATGTTTTTGTCAGCTATGCTCGATTATCGCGTTCCATGCAAAATGGTCCGATTTCATGAAGACTGTTATAAGTAATATTCGGCTCGTCTCTGATTTTGTTAGCATCTTTTTAAAATTTTATGGGATTGTCGGCGGAAATCGATTAGGATATTTCATTGCTTAAAACTCTTGTAATTATATGGAGATGCAGACATTGGTAAGGATAATATAGAGCTGTAAACTGCTTGAGATCAGTTGCGGCTGCTGGAATTGTAATCTATGACGTTAATCGGATAGGAATAAGATGAGAAATTCTACTTTAATTAATTAATTGCATTCCAAAACTATCTGTAAATGCAATACCATCCGCATAAAAACAACTCAAATCTGAAGTTATGATCAATTTTAATCCGAAACTAAGATTGCGCTGAATAGCATTTTGTTGAAAGTCGTCTTCTTACGCTCTCTGATGTTACTAAATATATCGGTTTCTATCGACATAATATTTTATATCCTTCTGCTGCTTTTGAATTATTTTTTAATAGGTGCGCAACACCTCATACACAATTACCGCTGACATTAACAAATTTTGCAGCCCACTATTGAATCTTTCTATTAAATCAGACACCACATGCAAGGTCTTGAAATCGAGTATTCTGTCGATTCTCAAGGTTGCTGTAAGGCGTAAAACAGAATTTTGAAATGCCAGGAAATGTTTTTAATCCAATGAATATGATCTGTTTGTTTTTTATGTCATTGCCAGCTATACGTATTGATGCTTTACTCAAGCGAATCAGTTCTATCTGGACTCACTATGATGTCCGTCCCTATCAAATCTCGTCATGGCAGTTCCATTGTTTTGGTATGAGCTCTGATGGATAAGGCCAACATTACATCCTCCCCACTAAGCCATCGAATAAATTACAATGAATGGCTAGAGCAATTGGAATATTTGGCCAGAAATCTCGTAACCATAATCTAATTCTTGTAAAATCAATCAATTGAACACCTCACAATATACGCGAATATCCGCGAAGTATTTTTGTTAAACAAAACGCAGATCAAGTAATAGACTATGTCCATTGTTGAGATCTATTTCAGTATGCCCTATTAGTATAGGATCTACTGGAACTCAACAAGTAGGTATTAATTGTCTCCTTTTATGTACTGGTACTAAGTCCAATATCCACTACATATTTTGTCAAGAAACGTTGAGCAATATCATTATTAAATAATTGGCACTCAGTTTAACCAACTTCAAGTTTTAAATAGTTATACGGACTAACAGTAACTTTTCCATGTTATGCGACAGTTTAGATACAATGGAACTGCTGTCTAACTAATTTTCGAATTTATTTAAAGAAATCGTGCATTTTGATTGCAGAAACAGAAGCCTATCTCATGGTTTCTCTATCTATTTCTCTCTGCGAAAAGCAGACTTCCTGTTTTAATAATCTCTGGAGCATAGAAAATTAATTCATTTATCGAAACATATAGCGCGAAATCAAATTACGCTGGAACAATTAATAGGCATAAGTACTGTCAAAAGCGTATAGCTAAATAAGATAACCTTTGTTCATGCAGACTTCAGCATCACATTCTGGTACCTATTGAATTTCTGTTTTACTTGGTCCGCAAAAACCAATACATAATAGCAAGCTTTACTGAAGTTAACTTTCTTTATTGTGTGTTACCCACAATAGAATTGGGTAACTTAAAGATAAACAATTGTCAACTCGTCTAAAGTTTTGACTTTAGCGTGGAGAATAGGGACAAACAAACAATGTAAAAATTAAAGGCATCAACAGCCGACTGAATGTTAAAGTAAATATTTTATACTATGACTAAATTAACTATATACTAAAAATAATAATAGCATTAAATTATTATTACATATATATATTATTATTCATATTAATATTAATATTCTTATATATTATTATATATATATTATACATATTACATATATATATATATATTATATATATATATATATATTATATATATATATATATATATATATATATATATATATATATATATATATATATATATATATATATATATATATATATATATATTATTAGTAGTAGTAGTAGTAGTAGTAGTAGTAGTAGTAGTAGTAGTAGTAGTAGTAGTAGTAGTAGTAGTAGTAGTAGTAGTAGTAGTAGTAAAAGTAGTATTAAGAATAATAATAACAATATTAAACCTTAATAAGAATACATATTTTGTGACTAGATCCCGACTAACAAAACAATTAATGACATAATTTTGACATTTTTCCTCATCTAGCGAAAGGAATTTATAAAAAATGCCGTGTACCACTTCACTATCGCACTAACAGACATGCTTCTCACGTTAATAATAAAACAACTCATTATTTCGCTTGCGGTGACAACAATTTAAATCAAGTCTGCAAGCTTCAGATAAGCAGCAATCCGTCTGATTATAACCAGTCGCTAAATATTGTGAAATCCTTTCTTATTGTAGCACGATGGGAAACTGGCTGACGAGGATCGAAACGAAATTCATATATAAAATATGGCAAATGAGATATACGTCTCCCATCTCAAGTTTTCTCGAAAATATTTAGTTAACGAATTTTTATTACTAACCGAACGAAAAAAGGCTTTATTAGAATAAATGTCAAGCGTGTAGCAATTGCTTTAAAAGTTACATGTCCGTGACTATAAATTATGCATATAGCACAGATATGTATAGAAACAGTAAGAGAGATATTTTTGATATCAGTTACTGTAATCAAGATTGCGAATTTGATATACGCACCTGACCCATTAAGTACTTACATTTCGTCAGTATAAACGGAGAATTGTATAGTGTAGAAAAGGCAATTCACCCAGTAGACCGGTTTCGTCCTTATTAGGAACTCAACAGGTACTGGCCAGAGTTTTCCATGGACAGGGCACGAACTTGGGCACGTCCGCTTCGAAATCTGGTGCTCTAACCACTGAGCCACCCTGACGCACACTACACACAATTTTCAATCATGTATCAACTATTGTACCTTGTTTATTTTTTATTCCTTTTGGTGGAGCTTAAATGGAATCCATTTAGACTCAAATTTCCAACTTAACATCCCCTATCTCTCATTGCTGAACAGACACCTGGGTGGCTCAGTTATTAGAGAACCAGATTACGAAGCAGAAATGCCCAGGTTGGAGCCCTGTCCGCGGCAAATTCGGGCCAGTACGTGATGAGTTCCCAATAAGAACGAAACCGGTCTGCTGGATGAATTGCCTTTTCTAAATTATGCAATTCTCAGTTTTTACTGACAAAATGAAAGTATTTAATGGATCAGATGTTTGTATAGCAATAGATTCTGATGCAGTTATTAATCCAGTTGTTTTATTATTATAACAAAATATTTTAGTTGCCTTTAATGGCAGGCTTCTTCCGTTGGCACAATCCTCACCAGTTTTACAGAACAAACTAATGAAGCTATCCTAGTTTGTTTTATAAAACTGATGAGGATAGACCATTGAATAAGGCTACCGATAAAGACAGCCGAAATATATTGTTAAAGAAAGAAAACTACTGGATCAGGCAATTTCGATTAATCCAGTTTCCCAAAAAAAATTATTTAATGATTCCGTAGCAGACGTGTTCAGGTCCTAGCCGTGTCCGCAGCAAATTTTGGACAGTACGGGATGAGTTTCTAATTAGGATAAAACCGGTCTACTGGCTGAGTGCCCTTTTAACATTATAACGCTTTGTTTATACTGACAAATGTATGCATATAGTGGGAAAGGTGTTTATATCAAGATGGTTATCATGATTCTGCGCAACCAACCTATGTTTAATAATAATGCTTGGTCATTTAAATAGGGAGCCTGGATGGAATTCACTAATTTTGTTTAAATAAAAGCGCACGAACGTGAATGTTATTTATAGTATTCATTGTACTTAGGCTGTTTTAAATAGTAATGTTGAAGCTCGCCTCCTTGTCTGCAGTTTACAAAAATTCAAAATAAAATTTAAAAAACAAGTGGATTAGTATAATTTTAATAAGTCAACTCTGTGATTCTATTTACTAGAAAATTCAGCGTATCGCACAAAATGGAAAAATATTAAATTTACTTAACTTAATACTTAAAGATAACTAAAAGATCCTTGGTTGCTCGGGCGGTGATATTAATCATTCAAATCAAAGTTGTGAACATGATATAAACTCCAATCTAATTATACATACATATAGTGTAGAAAAAGATCTTCTAGATGACCGGTTTCGTCTTATTCGTGAAATATTCTGCAAAATTTCAGAATTTGCCACAGACTGGGTTCGAACACATGCCAGACTACTTTTAAGACTATTACCTGATCTGCGTTTTGACTAACGCAGCTTTCATTGTTCCAGAATACTTTTAAGATTGTCTGCAAATTTTGAACTACCCTGCCACACGTTACGCACCATTTTCAATTATATAAAAACTTAATTTTTGGTTTGTCTTTTCTTCAGGTGTAGCCTACAAGGCGGATGTCCATGTACGAGCTCTGTCCTCGGTAATTTCTGGAATGTTCTTTAAGTGATCCAAATAGGAACCTAACCGGTCTACGTAGTAAATTACCTTGTGCACAGTATGCAATGCTTGGTATACTGGAAAATGTATATATGACAGGATTTATAATATAAAGCTTGCAACTTTTTAAATAATTATTATAAATAATTTTCAACCTTGTTTGGGCTGTTTCGACAGAACGTTTTATAATTTTAAAAAAGGTTTTATACTTAATAATGTTTGATAAACACATACATAATATATATTTGGACGATGAATGTATTAAAATCGGATACTAGGAGCACCGTTTACAGCTAAACTATATTCATTTTCAGGTGCTCCGATTATTGGCCTTGGTTGATGTGTTCTCACTTGTCCCTTCTTTTTTAAGCCTACCATCAGCTGCTTGTCGGAAAACGACGTGAAAACAAGATTTTCCACTCTCCTTTTAACTAATTTTCGGGACATTGTTTCCAGTCCCATCTTCAGGGTTGACACAATACGCACAGGAATGAAACACAACTTGTGGCAAATGTGGTATCCTCATTCAAAATATGTATTTTTATTTATTTTAATTCTAAAAGTATTTTTTATTGTCTCCCTAATATCCGGTCTTCATACCTTCAGTACCAGAGACTAGGTATGAAGACCGGATATTAGGAAGGCAAAAAATTTTTGGAATTAAAATAAATATAAATATATCTGTCTTGAATGAGGATACCACATTTGCCACAAGTTGTGTTTTATTCCTGTGCGTATTGTGTCAACCCTGAAGATGGGACTGGAAATAAGGTCCCGAAAATTAGGAAAAAGAAGAGTGGAAAATCTTGTTCCAACGTCATTTTCAGACAAGCAGCTGATGGAAGGCTTAAAATTGAAGGTACAATCGAGAACTCATCAAACATGGCCAATAATCGAAGCACCTGAAAATGTACAACATTCAAGATTTTACCGACCTACGAGTGCCATCAATTGTCCCACACAAGAAAAATGCGCTCAAATCCACAACAAGAAGGAGAGCACTGAGCAAACTGATTCAACATTTAAAACTATATACATATTACTTATTCAGAGACCCACCGGCTTTCCCATGACCAGACATAATGCGGCTCTTAGATCGCAAAAAATCTTTGTATTAAGAGACCCGATAGAAAATAATTTCTCATTTTATTGCATGTTTTATATTCTCGCAGTATAAGCAATGGTCTTGATAAGCATTTAAATTTTGAAATAAATTTGTTGTAGAGGAATTCCCATTGGATATTATTATCCCAACCATAACAAGCAGCTGAGAGTGGAATATGGTGTGATAAATACAATGCAATTATATATATACATATATGTGTGTGTGTGTGTGTATGAGAAATCATGTATTATTATGATATCAATATATTATAACTTAAATGATCACGCACGTTTATAAATATTGATTGGCATCAATCCCTGTAGATGAAAATATACATTTATATAATATTATTATTATTATTAATAATAGACAATAATAATTATTATTATTATTATTATTACATACATATTATTATTATTATTATTATTACATATTATTATTATACATATTATACATATGGTTACTTTCGTTATTAGATTCTACTTAGATAACCTAGTGGTTAGTATTATACATCACATACATACATACACGATGCACGATTATTTAATGAAACTTCAGTTATTATTATGAAATTTACATATGATTGCAAATGAAACCGTTCAAACAAAATTTTAAAATTGCCATAACACTTCCCGAAAGTGTGGTATATTTGACCTTGCTATTGACAAAATGGTCCGGTGTTTTTCATGAAGTATTCGGTGTGAAAATGTTGACAATGCACGTACAGCATATTTGGAAAAAAAAGATATCGATCAAGGTCTGGAGTCAAATGTTATAATTAAAGGAACATTGCTCGCGCTGGATGAATCATGTACATACATTTTTCAGTGTAAACCAAGTATTGTATGGTGTAGAAAAGGCAATTCATCAAATAGACCAGTTTCATCCTTAGTGGGAAATCACCACTTACTGTACAGAATGGTCAGCGGAGAGTACGTGATGAGTTCCCAATAAGGACGAAAGCGGGTACTTGATGTACCATATTTATTTAAAATTTAATTCGACCTCTTTAAATACCATTCCATTGATTCGAAATTTTTGTTACATATTCAACAAATTTATTGTCAATGTCACCAAATCAGGGGGAAAAAATCAGCAATTTAATTGTATATACATACATAATTACATACATACATACATACATACATACATACATACATACATACATACATACATACATACATACATACATACATACATACATACATACATACATACATACATACATACATACATACATACATACATACATACATACATACATACATACATACATACATACATACATACATACATACATACATACATACATACATACATACATACATACATACATACATACATACATACATACATACATACATACATACATACATACATACATACATACATACATACATACATACATACATACATACATACATACATACATACATACATACATACATACATACATACATACATACATACATACATACATACATACATACATACATACATACATACATACATACATACATACATACATACATACATACATACATACATACATACATACATACATACATACATACATACATACATACATACATACATACATACATACATACATACATACATACATACATACATACATACATACATACATACATACATACATACATACATACATACATACATACATACATACATACATACATACATACATACATACATACATACATACATACATACATACATACATACATACATACATACATACATACATACATACATACATACATACATACATACATACATACATACATACATACATACATACATACATACATACATACATACATACATACATACATACATACATACATACATACATACATACATACATACATACATACATACATACATACATACATACATACATACATACATACATACATACATACATACATAGCATACATACATACATACATACATACATACATACATACATACATACATACATACATACATACCCTGTTACTCCAGTCAATCCATACACTCTGGCCTTGATCGATATCAGTTATCACATTTCGCGGTAAGCGTGACATTGAATTCAATATATAAGAGTTAAATAATATTTATTTCGCTGAACTAATACATATACAAGTATATATTAAGTGTTGCGAAACTAGTAACAAATTAGTTCAGTTGTGACTAAAAAGATAAACCAAAGACAGCATGAACGAAAAGTATAATCTCATGCACGTTCGTTTCGTGCTTACTGGCGACTCATCAGTAGGAGCCGGTATTACGCCCTATTAACCATTATATATTTTGTTGAGAAATGTGGGATAATAGGACGGTACAATCTCCAAGACGAATATGTAAAACTATTGTAGACCAGAGTGTATGGATTTACTGGAGTAACATATATACATACATGCATACCTGCACATAAAATTCATTCATATATGCCAGCGAACATATCTAAACAAATACATACGTGTTTCTATCAGTAACAATACACATACATTTTGGATAAATATTTTCCTAACGGTTGGTTCCATAAGATTTGCGATGAACGCATTTCGTGTGCTTTAACAAAATATTAATGTCTTGATTTAAAATTTAATCCGATTGCCTTCTTGTCAAAACAAATGAAAAATTGCTAACATAAATTTCTAGAAACTACATGATTTTTGTTTTGGAGAACACAGGCTGAATTCCAGTTTATTTGGTTCTTGAATATATTTCGAGGGCCATTGGCGACCGCCTTTTTAAGTTCACTCATCATCAAAAGTTTTTTTAACAAATGAAGCAAGCTATTTAATAGTTAAATTCTGTTTGGTGCGGAGAACTAATATATATGCAAGTATGTATTAGGTGTTGCGAACCTAGTAAAAAATTAGTTCAGTTGTGACCAGAAAGATAAACCAAAGACAGCATGAACGGAAAGTATAAACTCATGCACATTCGTTTCGTGCTTACTGGAGACACGTCATTAGGTATTACGTCATTTAATCACTATATATTTGCGTGAGAAATGTGAGATAGGCTATTCAATAGTTATTTGATCAGCCTTTTCTGAAGTATATTCTAGAAACACCTTGTTAATGTAGGCCGTTTACAAAGCAATTAATAATTTATCAATCTTTTTGTAGTTTAGATTTTCAGTTTCATGAATGGTCGATTTATTAATCTTCCCATGTACCTGCTTTTATTACTCACATTCTATCATTAAGAAATTTATTGCTTTATTAGCTAATTTATTTATCTGTGTCTTTTCGCTTTCTTTGAGACAACTGATTTACTCTTGGGGGTAGTTAAAATCGACGCGAATTAGTATGTAATCGCTGGCTTGCAAACATATTCACACACACGAGCACATACCTATATATATATATATATATATATATATATATATATATATATATATATATATATATATTCATGCCGAAGTGCCGAACACGGTTATTTCCTTGTTTCAATGTGGTTTTATATGCTAGGTTTGATTCTTGCAGATTGCATGCCAATATTATTCAGCAAATACAAGATGAATTTGTCCAATCTGGCTGGTAATAGGGTGTGTACATTTTAGTTTAATTGTTTTCTGCATTTTTAAGAAAAGGAACATATTTTTGCTTATTTGAGACTAATAAAATATGGCTGGATTTTATTATCTTACAAAATATTGACGTATAATGTCTCGTTCAGACAATACGAATGCTAATTTACACCGGACTATGCTCTAAAATATCTGGCGAATAAACGATTTGCGCATTTTGCGTATCGTCCAGTCATAAATACTTACGACGAAATCTTGTATTTATTTGATGTTTAATTAAAGATTCTGAAATAAAAATAAAATACGATGGTGCTGGATATCCGATTTAATACAGAACTGGGGCAATCCAAAGTTTTATTAAAACAGAAAAATTGTCAATATCTATTTTTACACTAAACATGGTATCCTTTATTTAATACATTGTAATGCAAAATATGAAAATTTCTAGAAAGCTTACAAAATACAGATAATTTCACACAAAGCGCAAATGTTAATCTATCTCGAAACATTAATATTCTATCCGTGTCTTTATGGAGCAAATAACCGTGGGCTTCTACAAATAGTTTGGTCTGTTTTTAAAAAATTAAATTTTTGCCGAGGAATAAGATTTTCATTGTCTTAATAATATTACTGTTGTGTAGACGCATATGAATCAACCAGTAATTTCGTGGTTGTTGGTCGATAGCGGATGGTACGTCATTTTGAGTCTGTATGCCCTTTTAAGGCTACTTACTTCAGTGGTTTAAATATGTCCTTTTAATAAACTTTTCGTAATTAGGTGTAAACCAATCTCAATTCTTTCAGACTGATGTACCACATTTTAAGACTACAGTCATTCTCACGTACTGATGCGCATTTGACTTCCATAATCATCCGAAGAGCACTAGGAAAATATAGCTGAATAGGATCAAATCACAATGCATAAATCAGTTAAGAAAAATAATATGTATCAATCTGCCTCTCCGTAGTGTCACAATCCTTGCACTTAAAAGGGTGTATCGTTTGTATAATTTTTAGGCAGTCAAGAACATAATATTTTTGACTGGTTTCGCCAAATTTATGTATAATTTATAACCGATTATATCTATGATGATAACATTTTCTTAAATCAAGTTTGCTTGCAAGTAAATTTTCCTAAATGCATAGAAATGGTGCAGTCAACGTATGCAGTCAGGTTAAATGTGTATCAGACATCTAGAGGTGGAAGATGCATATCTGATTTTCCATTGCGATATGACCCTCGATACTAAGTTTTCCATCGAGCTGTGGTGATCATCGTGGAAGATCGGGACGCGTCAGTTCGTAAGACCGACGGTAGCTTAGCTATGTTGTGCGATTGGTTAAATACAATGGGATTTTTATTTACATCAAGCTTACAAACTTGAATTAAATATTGACCAAGTTCTTGGTGTATGTATCCATTGTATAAATATGTGCATTAAAAAGTTTTTTGTATGACTTAAAAATTTGTACTATCTCAACCTCATTGTTAAATGAAAATGAACAGTGTATTCAACTTTGTGTCATTTTTACCAGTTTACCTAGCGACTTACTGACTGTTCACTTTCGATTTTTATATCATTCAATCCTGAATTACTCATAGATTTGAGATTCATATGAAAACTAAATTCGATTAACTTCTCCAATTAGCCTGAGAAAATTTACATAATTTTATTCAACATTATTTCATTTTCATACTATTGTCAATATTTTGCGGTTTTATCCTTGTTAGTTAGCTATCCTTTCTGGTTTGATGTCGGCTTTGTAAAGACAAAACGCTGTGGTATGTGTAACTAAACACCTTACCCATTATATACTTAAATATGTCAGTATAAACTAAGAATTGTATAGTGTAGTAAAGGCAGTTCATCCAGTAGACCGGTTTCGTCCTTATTGGGAACTCATCAAGTACTGGCCAGAATTTGTCGCGGACAGGACTCGTAACTGAGCATGTCTGCTTCGGAATCAGGTTCGAATCCTGTCCGCGGCAAATTCTGGCCAGTACATGATGAGCTCCCAATAAGGACGAAACCGGTCTACTGGATGAATTGCCTTTTCTACACTATACAATTCTTAGTTTATACTGACATATGTAAGTAATTAATGGGTAAGGTGTTTATATCAAGACCGCAACCTTGATTATAATAATTGTTATCACCACCCGCACAGTCAATGTTCGTTTAATGTGTAACTAAAGTTGTACTATGTTGCACACTTGTTAAAAAATGTGAGAGGTGTTTGTTTTACGAGCGTAAATGTGTTTCGTATTTAGGTATCACAATTCGTGCTATAAACCATTACTCTACTCCACACCATGTTAACATGGCATAAGTTACCACAAAATCGTAATATTTCACGCATTGAAATCCGGCAATCATCGACCTATATGGCACTGCGAGAGGTGAGGGACACATTTAGAATTTGTGGAACATGATTTGTATGTTGCTATCTGATTCTTGTTGGTCAGTTTTGCTGTCGTGTTATGATGATTATTATATAAGGTCAAAACTCGGCAAGTTATGTGATTGGCTTTCGTTTTGGCATGTTATACAACTGACTATAAAATGGAATATACCTGAATGCCAACACCACACACATGATTTTTATTTCTATTTCGCTTTTGGTAATCAAATTTTAAGTCGAAATAAAAATATTTTTCACGTTTTACCCTGGTAGTATAACATTTTGTTCTTTGGTAAAATTACGACGCACTTTAAGGATTTAAATGCTGTATTTTCCCAGAATTTAATTTCCATACGATGACACGTAATCATACAGAGGCGACAAGATTAGTTTTCCAAATTTCCGAAAAATGTAAGGACAAATTATCAACTACATATTGTGCCGTTCTAGGCGAATTGGCCTGGTTTAATTATATTGAATCATCAGATGCTTCAACTGTGGTGTGTACATGTGTGTGTGTGTATTTTTGTGCGCGTTCTTATTTAGAAATATCGTCGTTAACTTGAACTTTCGAGTTTGTACGATTATGCTTACTCTAAATATTTCGTTACACGTTCACGCCTTCACAAATTGTATTCTAACAAAAATTGTACATTTTTTTCTCGTGCGAACGTAAATAATTTACATCAGTTGAACAATTGGTGATTAAGCGGGTGGCACTAAAATTGATCTACATTACGGCTGCGAGATATATATATATATATATATATATATATATATATATATATATATATATATATATATATGAATATATATATATATATATTCATTATAAATTATACATTATGCATGATAGCAAAGTTAATTCATTAAAAATAGACTGGTTTCGTCCTTATTGGGAGCTCTTCACATACTGTCCAGAATATTTTACGAGGACGGGACTCTAACTAAGTCACATTTATATAGAAGTATGTCTCAATACACTGCGTAATTCTGATGCAAATTATACGAAATTTTCATATATACATATATATATATATATATATTCTTCAGGTTAGCCTTTCCTTTAGTTGGAGCCTAAGTAACACAAAAATCCAACTAACTACTGTGAACCTATCATTATAGAACAGACACAACGCTATTTGGGTAAGTGACTCCTTAAGATAGATTGAAACAATTAGCTAATCATTGATTGCATGTTGGTGAAAACAGTTATTTATATTCATTGTACCCTTCCTATATGCAAAAACTAAAAGAAATTTTATCAGATACAAGAAACATTTCTTTCTCATTATCTCCTCAAGTATCTACTAATGAACATATCTTTATATATAAATTGGAAAGCAAAACAAGATAGAAATATGTAAACAGTGAGTGTGAAAAAATTAATTATATATATATATTATTAGTTTCTAATTTCACCATTTTTTAAAATGTACATATATATATATAATATAAAAATATAAATTAAATATATAAATAATAAATAATAAAAAAATAAATATAAAATAAAATTAAAAAAATTAAATAATATATATTAAATATAAATTATATATATATATATATATATATATATATATATATATATATATATATATATATCGTTATAAGTTTCACCATTTTTCTAAACATGAGAACTCAACAACATACTCCATGGAATAAGATTTATTAATATATGATATTCCACAGGTACATTTGTTATATTCTCATATATAATATATATATATATATATATATATATATATATATATATGTTTGTTAGTATTGACCAGCAGAGTATAAACGTAGCAGAGTGAATTCACCTAGAAGACTTAGTTCGTCCTTATATAAGCACTGAAACAATCAGTGATATGTAGTTTAAATGCATATTACTACTTATGTTGTTAGAATTTAGCTTGATTTATGGCAGATCTGTGTTATCCATTTGGAAATTGAGATCTTTAATAAATGCCCCATAGGCTCCATGTGAAATTAATACAGTCCACAAAACATGAGCTATTATATATCTGATAATTGTATTTTGTGCGGTACGATAGCCAAGTGGACTAAGTCAAAGACTGCGTAGCAAATGTGTTTTGATTCGAGCTCCATCCGTGGCAAGGTTTGGGCCTGTAATTGAAGAATTTCTCGTAAGGACGATAGCGATCTCTTGTATGTATTGCTTAAAAGAATGAAAAATTGCGAAATTGTATTAATTAAAATTACTTGATCATTGTTTTGAATAACAAAGTCTTAATTCTAGCTGTTTTGTTCCTTGACAGCCAATGGCGATATTTCCTGCAGCCATATCATTTATACTTCAGTCTGACCTTTCACTAGAGAATTGTGTGTCAAATGTGTGTGCATATAATAATACCTGCATAAGATTTCCTAATGATGAGGAAATCGGTCTATTGGATGAATTGCCTTCGTAACGTTATACAATGCTTAATTTTTACTGACAAATTTATACTTAATTGAACAGGTGTAAATAAATCATAAAAACTTTTGCGCCTGGTCTTTCATTCTTTCACGTGATTAAAGCAAAATTTTTCTTAACTGGTGATTTTCTTTCATAATGATTGATAATTCGCATTCCGGTAAAATGCAATCTAGTCGACACATCGATTTTCGTGTTCTTGAGGATGAATCCGGAAATTTTATCTTCATATGTGCTTGTTTATGTTTTATAATAAATATATGCATTTGTACATCTCAAAATTTACAATTAATTTTAAAGGAAATTTCTATAAGCTGATAGCTAAATCTTTTAAATATTGTGAATGTTTCGATTTTCTTTCAACCCTTTTCATCAACATAGCTGTCAAAAGCTTTGTCGGCACTCTTCTAATAGTTTTTATCCAAGATGTAGTTCTTCATACGAATAGCATTGGAGCCAAGTACCAAGTTAAGAAAATCTTTGTTTTTCATCTGTTGGAAATACAAGAAAACGCAATCAGGCAAACGATGAACCACTCTCTAATTATCCGCAAAATTATCCTCTTTGGCTAAAAATTCTCATTGTAAACACCTAAAATTTCATTTATTTTAAAGTTTTTTAATATGTTAATCATAATGCATATTGACATTTTCTAAAACAAAACCCGAAACATTATTCAATTTAAACTCTTTCTGAGATTAATAACCGCAATGAGAAACTGTGTTTAGTTATACTTTGTATATATGGACTGCCTATCGATTAAAAGAAAAATAATTATTTATACTGCTATTTCAATCATAAAAGTTAGGGAAAGTAACGTCATTAACATATATTAAACAATAATTGATTGCGCGGGTGGCAGTAACAATTCTTTAAATCATGTTTTAGAGCTTGAAGTAAACACCAACCTCATTGTATATAAATATTCGCTCACTCTGATACATGTTATGGACAGGTAGCATTTTGCCCTCCTCGTGTGCTAACTTCACCATAATGATGCTGTGGAGAGATTTAGTTTGCCTAATTTCTGTGAGTTATCCCGATAAATTTAATCATAGTTACTAAATTGTATTTCTCTCTCTCTCTCTATTTCTTTCTCTCTTCCTCTCTAAAATCTCACAAATAATTTGTCTAAAATATTACTTATATTGTTGCTTGTATATTTTTTTCTCTTCTTATGGTTATATGGCAGTGAAGCATTATTCACTTTTGACTTTTGTATGTCTGGGAATGATGATGTTGATGATAATGATGATGTTCGACGAAAAACATAATATGCGTCAGTGCATGCGACTGGCGGTAGTTTTGCTGTGTTGATCGACATATATTTGTGTTTGTCGTCATTCTGGCCATTATTATTTTAATCACTCAATTTTAACCAACAGTTACAAGTCCAACGTCAACAAAATGAACAATAAAATTGTCATGATCACGATCTCTGTTATATCTGTTTATAAATATTTCGCTTGGCCACAATATGGCCATCAGTGACATTGCTGTTATAATTATCCTTGTTCTTAATCTTTTTACTATCACAAGCATTATCATTTTTGTTACTCAGACCACAATCTTAATCGTTAGACCACCCATTGTGGCATTCACATTGATAACTAATAATGTGGCCAAATATAAGACATCATCTACTGCGTCATAAATAATGTCAACATCACCACAGTTATCATCAGTGCTTTGATTTTTGTTAGTTGTATTAACGACCTAACTATTTAATATCATGAATAGTAGTATGCAATTCTCGTTGACACATACGTTCTGAACAGTAAGAAAGCAAAAAGCTCTAGTCTTAATGAAAAACAGTTTATGCTGGCAAACTTCCAACATACTCACTTCGTCAGTCAAGCAGCTGTCGCCCATATGTACGTTTATCGCACTGCCTTTATTCTGTTAGTTAGCCAATTGTACACGTCTTTGGATTCGACTCCCCTGCCACTTTAAATGTTAGAGCACGAGGACATATGAACACAACTTATTAAATCTGTACTGATCTATTTGTTCGCACAGATGTTCATTGCTAACCCAAAACAATAATCAACTGAATCGAAAGGCCTATTCTCTATTGACACCCCTATTGCCACTTCAATCGCGTAGCCCAGATTTTATTAACAGTCTTCATTAGCCAATTTCGTTTAAACGTTAAATACCAAAACACACGACACAGAAATACAAGCACAAACTGCATACAAAACAATCCAAGTGCAAACGAAAAATGCATAAAACGGATAATACTCTCAACTTACAAAAGGGTTGGCTTCGTTAGGCTTCAAGGGGATCGGGTTAGTAAGTTCGCGCAACTAGTTTTCCAAGCGCTGGTGTTAAATTGGAAAGAAATAATTTAAACTCCATATGTGGGTTTTACTTGTTAATTAAAGAATTTACGGATAGTTAAATACTTTACTAATAGACTAACATATATGTCATTACATGACACGAATTTTATTTCATTTTGGAAAGAGGACATTTAATCTGCCTCTTATACAGCAACATTTTGCTAAATCTACCCCATTTAAAGTACATATGAAAACATGACACATAAATTGAATCTTGGCCCTCGGAGCTACATAATATAACTACTAAATAAACAATTACTGTTTTCATGGAATATAATAACAGATATTTAAATTGAGTTTCCGAACTTGAGGAACTCAACAACCTATCTGGATCACTTAATCGAACGAAAACTATAGTAATTCGCACGTAATATAATGTTTACACCTTTCATATTAAATATCAGTTCACAACGGCAAAGTTACTAACGAGGGTCATACTGCAAAACTTACATTAGCTCGATTGAGAAAATTGTAAACGCATAAAATCACATGTATACACACATATAAGAATATATATATTGTCTACATAAAATTAACAATGCGTCATGTAGCAAATGCAATTCACCCAGTTCATCCTTATCATGAATACTTCAAGTACCGTCCAGAGTTTGTAGTGGAAGAGGCATATATGCTTCAGTGGCAGAGTCTAAATCCACTATGCCACTTGCATCACAAACTACACATAATTTCACGTCATATACACATTTGCGTTTTCTGACTAACTTTTCCTCCACGTGGAAACTATGTAAAATCTCGTAATACATGAAGTTCAAACTAACCACCCATTTTCTCTATATTACTATAAATTGCCTGTAGTATGCGGCACTGATGTTCCAATGGCTAGAGTATTTGTCTTCGAAGAATATTTATTCCGGTTCTAGTCTCATCTGCGGCAAATTCTGGATAGTATTTGAACATTTCATAATAGCGATGAAATTGCCTTTACTACCCGATGTTATGTTACGATTATGCTGACAAAATACATGTAATTAAAATCCTGTCATTAGATTTCAATTCAATATATATGCATAACCAAAATTTTTCCGTAAGACAACGATTTAAATATTGCAATCAAAACTAAGCACTTCGTAATTATGAATCGTTACGTGTTTGTCATTTTTCTTAAGTTTATTTTAATATACATTTAAAAGAAATTACATTTTATGGACGAATGCTTTTAAATATATAAATACGTGAATTTAGAAGCACTTATACGTATGTAAATACTTGAAAATTTGGATTTTAAAAGACAATTGGGGCTGATCCCTTTCAAACGCGCCTGTGGTGTAATGTTTTAACATAATTCAGCTACATGCTCTATTTTCTGTAATTGATATTTAATAATGATTGCCAATATCCTTTATACACTAAATACACAATTTTTATTCATACAAGTGATCAACATCAATTTACATTTATAATATATATATATATATATATATATATATATATATATATATATATATATATATATAATAAAGGCAACAGAGTTCCAACAACATTTTCTATGCATTATTTGAACCTGTGTACATTTTATGATTGGCAGCCTCGTTTTTATTCGTTTCGGCTTGCCTCAAAGTGCATGTTTAACAAGATGCGTTTTATTAAACAAATAATATAACAAACAAGCGTTCCAATATAAGGATAAACATGTGACGTACTTCATTGGTAAATATGTTTTAGTGTCAACTTCAATATTAATCAATTATTCATTTTAATCGAAAAAGCAGAATGCCAGATTTTAAAAGAAGTCAAATACAGTTAGGTATGTTAATTTATTTTAATTTGAAATCAACATAAAAGCATTTCGTCAATTATGATGTTCACAATTTTTCAATTCATAGCGGGTATATATTTTATTTATAAATCCCTGGTTGTGCAGAATTGAAATAAATAAATTTCTGTAATATGCATGTATTATGTGTTATGTTCACCAATGTTAAATGAACACTGGTAGTGCGGGCAGAAATAACATTTATATAGCTTAAGGTCGCGATCTTGAAATAAATACCTGCCCCATTAAGTACATACATTTTTTTGTATAAACTAAGTATTGGATTGTGTAGAAAAAGCAATTTATCCAGTAGACCGGTTACGTCCTTATCGGCAACTCATCATTTTACCTCACAAATGCGAACCCTGTCCGCAGCAAATTCTGGACAGATCTTGATGATATCCCAATAGGGACAAAAGGGGTCTCCAAGACGAATTTTCTTTTCTACATAATACAATGCATAAATTATAATGGCGAATGTATGTTCATAATTGGACAGATGTTCATCAACATTATTTGGATCGTTTATTCGGATTCCCTCAGAGTTTACAATAATCGTTTCATCCAACCTAGACTTAATTATTACGAACTCCGCAATTTAGTTGTTCATTTGTTCTGACAATATTCTTACTACGGTTATAAAACCATCGGACTAAGTCATTTTGCTCAACATAAATGCTTTAATTAAAGCAAATTGTTTTAATGCCCATTTTGTAAACCAGAATACTAATAATTACTATTTCATATTTACTTAAGTGGCTCGACTGCAGTTTCCATCATAGTCCTTATTTTGCTTAACCTTAATTCGTAGATTTCTAGGTAGACCTTCTATCGTTATCAAATCAGACCTTAGTAGGTCCATTGGAGCGTTCTCGGCCTTAAATTTTGGCTATTGCCGCATCTATCCCTCCTCAGGAGACGACATTGGCACTCAGTTTAAACGATCAAATGTTACAGCGTGTAGTCTGTCGAGTATGTTATGAAAGACGATATTGTGCTCTTCGTCCACCTATTCCACTCGATATTGACTATTATTAACAGCTTGTCGTGTCATGGACTCCACCTTCGCCAACATGACATTGTGCACGTCAGTTAAAATAGAACCAGAACTATCTGTTAAAGTCAGAAGACATAAGGAGTTTAATCATAAGCACACGCGTTTCATGTCTATTAGGGACTCAATATAAAATCATTATAAACTCAGTCAAACAATTTGGAACAGTTTGCGGTAAAATATCCTATATGTATGCTCATTTAAACATAATCAAAGTTAATTTCAATTAAAGTCTTTAGTAAATCAACTTCAAGACAAACTCACCATCCGTAATATGTACAAAGTACATAACGCAACTGAATTGTGTACTAGGCAGATTTTGAGTCTTCTTAATGATAATTTTCAGCAGTCGTACTGGATGGTTTGCAAATAATAAGGTTTTGGCGTGCCTGTTAGAATTTTCTGTTCTTGTAATTAAGATCGGGATAGAAATACATTACCCAAGGCATATTTTGCAAATGAAGAGCCAATAGAAAATTTTCGTTGATACCAACATGAAATCGTACCGGATTTGTGCTAAAAGTGAAACAAACATAGTTTGCATACTTGAACGAATATTTGTTGTGCGGGCGGTAATAACAATTACTTTAATCAAAGTTGCGATATTGATGTGAACACCTGGCCCATAATCCACATACATTTATCAGTATAACATTAAAATTTTATAAAGTAAAAAAGGCAATTCCGTACAGTACGTGATGAGTTCCCAATGAGGACGAAACCAGTCTACTCGACGAAATGATTTTTCAAAACTATATAATGCTTAGATGTTACTAGCAAATGTATGCACATAAATAGACAGGTATTCACATCAAGATCGTAACCCTGATTAAAATAAACACAATTTTCTTCCTATATTTTTCTTAAGGGACGATTTATCTTCTTCAGTAATTGCTCGCAGACTAAACTGAAACAAGTTCTAACAATAGTAATAATATTTCCTCTCCCAAAGGGAGAATAACGGGGTTGGATTCTAAAGAACAATTTTCAATTTCCTCCAGTCACCAGAGCCAAAACACGTTAGTTTTTCTTCAAGCAATCTATTATGTCATACATGATTTTCAGTAATATGTTTGATGCCTCTTTATTCATCTAGACTGATCTCCACATATTCATGCGTATACTACATTATTTACTTTGCATAAAATTTCCAGATTAAGAAACATACTTATATCTCTAAATTAGATTTAATAACGTTACCAATGATTAAAATTCTATGTACTAAATCTTGTAGTGAATGTACAAATTACAGTAATTGTTGACAAAAATAGATTTAACGCGCAATTTGTAAAATAATTGAATACAATTTAAGAAATAATTGTGCATTTAGCGAAGAGTATTATTAAATTTGGTGTTAATAATTTTTTTAGCATAACCAATTAAACTAGAGTTTCTTCCGAAAACCAATAGGATAGTTTATACAAGATCTTAAAACGCCGAAGACGTTATCAAATCAATAAAAAAATCATATAAAAAATAATTTATTTTGTATATTTGTTATTTTCACTATTCCGCGATCAATTTATTTTGCATTAAGGTATAATATTTGATCTATACGCAGTATGTCGTAACGATAGCAATAAATGTTGTTGATAATTTTTTAAGAAAAATGTTGTTTTTTCTGCTGTTGTAAATTGTTCGATAAACTTTGTTAAACGGGAAAATTGCATTGTTTTCTTTTATATTTTAACAAGTGCTTCTTCGGCTGCGATTTCCATCCCAATCAATGTGTTTCTAAGTGCAAGGTAAGTGGTTTCAATTCTTGTATCTACCTTTCGAATAATTATTTGCATGCCATCGAAAAAAATGTTGATTTTATTGACAAATTTGTTAATATTTTCTATTGAAAAAAAGTTTATCGGGTATTTGTCGATTATTTTTTTCAAAATTTCATCACAATTAACGGCGATGATGCTAGAATATTTATTTATCAAATAGGTCAAACATATATTTCCTGTTATGTATATTTTAAACAATATATATTTAACAGTAGTGCTTTCTTTCCATCTTATCAACCGATTTAATGGAGAAGTAGATTACACGAAATAATTTTGTTTTAACAGAGAAGTATGGTCCACAGTAAACGTGCACAAAAGACAATTTTGTCCAGGAAGATCAAGCAGAACAAACAAATTTCTTCAAATCAAGTTTATGAGCTTAAAAGAGATTTCAATCCCATTTTTATTTAACAAGTCGAATTACACCAAAACGACATTCATTAACATGTACTCACGCGTTTTGTCCTTCCATTACCGTCATCAGAGTACTGCAGCAAACTTACTAACGAGGGTTAACCGAAAATAATTTAAAAGTTATGGAAAGTCATATATGCGTCTCTAACATTTAAAAGTCTTGCATTCATCTTGCTTGACACTAAATGTCAGCTGCATAGTTTCTTTTCTGTCACGATCGAAAACAATTGCATATTTCATCATATTAACATAAGTTATATAATTCAGCAGCCACTCATCGCGCTGGTGATGAGAACATTTCTTTAAATCTAGTTAGCAAAATTTAAATAAACCCCAATTCCATTTTATCCAACTAATAGTAGAACAGCAAAATTACTGGCAGTTGGACCTACGTTGTTCAACTGGTTAGATACAATTGATATTTTGTTTATTTAAAACTCGTTAACTTGATTTTGAGAAATGTTCTCACCATCAACCAATAAATTGAATTTCAACTGCATAATTATTGAGATTGTGGCGAAATTTGCCAAAAGTCCACGCTCGTACAATGTTTGTGTGACTAATATAGGTGACTGACGCATATTCTATTTCCCATACTGTACAAATGAATTTGGTTTGGATTCAGACTATAGTAACTGTAAGGTTGATGGTGGAAGTAGCCAAAACTATATTATTTGTGAACCACAACATTGAACGTAATCTTTTTTTATTCGTTACATTGTCACTTAAATTCTAAGTGAATATACACATATTCAGCCAAACCTGAAATCCATTGTGTTGGAATCCAATACAGACTTGGTAATTTAAAAGCCATTGTGCTTATACCTTGTACAGACTTGGTATTTTGGAAGCCATTGTTCTTTTACCATGTAGGGTTTTGGCATCTTGAGAACCAATGTTTTGGTATCCGTTACAGACTCGTGTGTATTATATATATGTACCTGGAGTTGAAGTTGCATTGTAGAATGCTTAATGTGAAGTTAATGTCATTACTGCGTAAATAAATTTCCATGAAGAAGAATGTAACGTCAAAATGTTTCACATTTTTTGACCAACTATTGAAAGGGTAAAGGGTGTATCACTGACACACTGGTGAATCGCCGGTAAGCACTATATGCGATTTTACATGAAAGTATACTCTCAGTTCATGCTCACATTGGCATATCTTTCTGGTCCTATTTTAATTAGTATCTATTGTTTGCTTATTTTGTTGAAAAATAGCAGAAATTATTTACATTCTGAGGTTTGCCAAATTGCTTGCTAGGGCATAAATTTTTTTATACTTTAAATGAGTGCAACCTATTTATTGACACAAAATCAGACTTTTTGTGTTTCTTCCAAATTGGAGATTTTACCTAATCTAATTACATTTACATGTACGTAATAAGTTCTTTAAAAAACAATAAATTATGTATTACATTGTGATCGAAAATATTGGCTTCAATTTTATGTTTTGGATATAGAATCTCGTTGTCTTTGCAATTAATTCGACGGTTTAGAATACTCATACTTTGCATCGTCTATCCGTTAATGCATTTATACTTGTATTATATTTTATCACATAATTAGAGTATTATTCTATTCAGAAATGAGGTCCGGTTTAATTATGTCTAGGTTTCATTTTGGTGTTCCATATTCCGTACTTAAATTTGCACGTTTGCCGCATTGGCCTTTATTGCATTCAAATGCCACTCATCGGTTAATTGAAAAACCGCTCAGTTTGCACCGTAAAGATCTCATTAAAAAGTCTAGTTCTGCTATTCGGTAACATTAATTATGCAGAAAATGATCTATAGATATCTTTCTGTAACCAAAAAAGGCGATTTTTAGTTTGTCCATTTCAATTTCCTCAATTTTTGCCTTCAGTGAAAGCAAATGTCTGGTCTGTTTATGTGATTTTAGCTATTGTTTGAATCAAGGTTCGTGTCTGGTTTCAAACCAATACAAAATCGTTCATTTGTATTCTTCTTTTCTCATGCTGTTTGTTGACAATGTTTGTGTTCTTGTGATTCTTCCCTACGCAACATTTTACTAACGAAAATGAATATGAGAACTTTGTGACTCCAACAGATTAGGAAATTTAGGTTCGATGTATTGTGTTCCTTGTAACATGTTATTTCAAATTTGCCAAATATGCTAAATCATAGTGTAGACGCGTTTCATTTATGCTGGTGACTCATTAGAAGAATCCCAACAATACGCCTCAAGCCCATTATATTTTGGTCATGGAATGTGTGACAATACATTAAATGATGTTTGCGAGCTTGAAGTAAACACAAATCCCATTTTATTTAACCAGTCGTCGAACAACATATGTGAAAGATGACTGGCGAAATGCATTTTACGCAACAGCATTATGGAAATGTAATATATATATATATATATATATATATATATATATATATATATATATATATATCAATTCACCACAACCAAGAATGTATAACTCTTATGTTATAGGGGAACTTTAACAAGTATGATGGCGCAGTGTTTAATTAAAAAATAATTCGATAAAGGTCAACTTCAGCAGCTCACTCTTCTGAAATAATCTATTTGACGGAAAGTCAGCTTTAAATTTGCTAGAGCGTGTGGATTGTTTTTATGATTATTGCTTTTTTTACTTCGCAACTACAATTCAAGTAGTGTGAATTATTTATTTGATTTAAATACAATTTCTTACTTCACCTCCATTTTTGCTATCCAGTTTCAAGATATGCTAATTTGCATTGAAATATAATTGGATGAGCTTGAATAAAGTTTACTGATTCTCCAACCGGTTATACGTTATTGCTCGTTTAGTCCAATAGATCACTCATATTGCACTGTTTTAACTTTGAACAATGCATGTCAGCAAGTATGTATTAGGTTTTGCGAACCTAGTAACAAATTAGTTCAGTTAGACCAGAAGGATAAACCAAAGGCAGCATGAACGGAAAGTATAATCTCATGCACATTCGTTTCGTGCTTACTGGCGACTCATCAGTAGGAGCCGGCATTACGCCCTTTAACCACTATATATTTGGTAGAAGAATGTGGAATAATAGGACGGTACAATCTCCTAGATCAAAGTGCGTAATACCGGCTCCTACTCGATGAGTCGCCAGTAAGCACGAAACGAATGTGCATGAGATTATACTTTCCGTTCATGCTGCCTTTGGTTTATCAAACAGTATTTAAATGCATGTCAGCGTTGTATGTTGAGCTATTAGACATTGAGTTTTGGTAAGCAAATCGATTGTATTTATAATTTTTGCGGTTTTTTAATTAGTAATACGAGAGCGCAACTGAATTTGTTCTATTCGCTGTTTTTATACTTAGTCGTTTTATGCAAATTGAATTTTTGAAAAAGAACAATTTTCTATTTCTTTTACTGTCAAAAATCGAAGTGCATGCAGTAGCAAAAAATTTCAACACAGAGGTCAAAAAATGTAAAAATTAGTAAATTTGCAACTTCAAAACAAAAATTACTGGAAGTAAATAAAAAAATGTGTAGACGTGTACAGAAATTAAACAATGGGAAGACTCAAAATGGTCGTGGTTTCTGTGAAATGTCTTAGATTTACAACAAGCGTAATGTGACGTCCTTAACACTTGATCATTCGATTTATCTTAAATTTGTTAATTGTCAACGTGTAGTTATTTGAATTGCATATTATTGATAAAACATGCCGAAAACTAATGCTATCAGACCTAACAATGCATAATTAAAATAAAATATAAGGAATCTTGACAATTTCAGCGATAAAAACTTAGAATATAATGGATTATAGAATAAATACAATGAAACCAGAAACTTAAATGGATTTTTCAATAGACGAAGATGTTGACGGACAATCCATTATAAACACATTCGAGATATATCAAAGGAAATGAATAACTAGAAGAAGAGTTATGCGACAAAAAAGAAAACAACCAATAGGAAATTCGTCATGGTTATGTAATTCATAAGATAAACATCAGTAGAAGTTACCAGATACAAATGAAATATAAGTTGAAATGATGGGCAAATTTTAGATATATCGGAAGGCCAAAGGAAAGATGTGACAATGTAGGTGATTATTGGAATATATGCAAATTATATATATATATATATATATATATATATATATATATATATATATATATATATACTGTTATCGGTAGAAACTAAACGTTGCATCAGTTTACGAAAACAATGCATCTAGTAGAACGGTTATGCCCTTATCGTGAACTTATCAAGTAACGTCTAGAATGTGCCGCGGACAGGACTCGAAGTTAGATACATGTTTCCGAGTCTGACATATTACTCACACTGCCACTCGAATCACAGTGCAAGTTTGAAGTCATATACCAAATTAAATGCCCTGGTTAGACCTTTCTATTTGGAATTTATTAATATCTGAGGTATTGACTATTTGCCTTCTATATGCCATTATGCAACGGACACCATGTAATAAGGGAGAGGTACAATGATTTGAAGTCTATTGAAATGATTTTCTTATATATATTTTCTTCAGCATTAACTTAAAATTTCATAATGTTTCAAACGCAATTATTTCCGCCATTATAATTTAAGTCAATTTAACGTCTTCTAAAGGCATTGTGTCTGTAGTGTAGTTAAATATCGGGAATGGCTAGTTAAAACTTTAAGTATTATAAGATTACAAATAGTCACATCAGAATACGCAAGGTGGTACAAGACATAAAATTTCGTGTATTATGCATCTGGGGTTGCACAATGATTATCCACCGAAAGCCTATGTGCATTGTTTTGAATCCCATTCGTTGAATATTCTCGACAGTACTTGAAGAGTTCAAATAAGAGTGAATCCGGTCTACTGGATGAATTGTCTTCCCTCCCTGATGCAATGTTTAGAATATACTGACAAATATACACATATACATATTATTTCCATTCAAACTAATCTAAGAAAGACATGTAAATTTTTCGATTGATTGATTATTAATTAGACCTATGTAGGTATGCATAATAGGATTTGGATATCATAGGCATAGATATCGTTCTTTGTTTCTAGGCTTGGTTGGTAGATTAATAGAATTATTCTGACACGTACTACAATTAGTTTATGAAATTGTGTTTTCGCCCAGAGTATGTCCTTTCGTGCGGTGATGGGCACGTTGTTTACGCGATGGAAATCATTTTATTGACGGTTTAGTGTAAGTTTTTTGTAAAACTTCAAAACAATAATTCTGTTATACCTGTGGCAATTCTATTGCCCATGATTTTATGACGACAACGGTAGTTCGTTATTTGTTATTATTATTATTATTGTTACTATTATTATTATTATTATTATTATTATTATTATTATTATTATTATTATTATTATTATTATTATTTATTATTATTATTATTATTATTATTATTATTATTATTATTATTATTATTATTATTATTATTATTATTATTATTATTATTATTATTATTATTATTAGTATTAATAATATTATTAATTAATATTATTATTATTATTATTATTATTATTATTTATTATTATTATTATTTTATTATTATTATTTCCATTTATTACAGTTATAATAACAAAATTAATTGAGATAAAATAATAATATTTGTTTAAATATATTATTAATACAGCTGTATTAACAAAGATAATAATGTCCACAGTTATAGCAATTCATCCAGCTAACAGTGATTTATGCAAAGTTACGAAAGCATAAAAAATAGAAATTTAGAAAGGATAAACAATGTGGTTAGTGTACTTTTATTGCCTATTCCTAATCATCGAGAAATCCCAAACCAAGATGCAACCGCATTTAGCCAAGATTCTGTTGTATAGTTTCAATGTCTTACACACTTTGGTTTTGTCTAACTGGAAGACCACTTCTAACTATTGCTGAATTTAAAAATTGGCGCTGTATAGAAAAACTAGACTAAATTCCTTAAAATGTGTGTTACAGTAGCTTTCGATGTCCGGAAAAGTTATGTCGCCATAAAGGTAAAACTCATTTTAAATTTTATTATGCCTAATTTACACATACAAACCTATGCACTTCAATGCGCCAATAAATTCATACATGCATACATACATAAGCGAAAATATCCAGGTAAACATTTCTACAGTCATAAATAAGCACATTTATAAATAAAAAACCATGCATACATATGTACATACATAAATTCATACATATATACAAGCATAAATAGACGCATGCACACATAAATACATACAAATATACGTACATACCTAAATTCATATGTACGTGCATAAATTCTTACATACATACCTATATGCATAAGTACATACATACATATTTACATACAAACACACGTACATTCACAAATACACACATACATTCATAAATAGTAATATAATTATATATATATATATATATATATATATATATATTGTACACCTACATACAAAAATAAATACATACAAACATATATTAAAGGATCCATTTTTGTTCTCAAACCGTCCTTTGCTGTGGATTTGACCGCATTTTTCTTGTGCGGGACATTGATAGCATTCATAGGTCCATTATCAGATGATGTAATTTTGGCCTCAATTGGTTTCACTTCCACTCTTTGGGCCATCACTTGCTTGATTGTCTGAAAAGGACGTTGGAACAAGATTTTCGGAAATACAACGTCCTTTTCAGACAATCAGCTAATTGATGGCTTAAAGAAGAAGGGACAAGTGAGAACTCATCAATTGAGGCCAAAAATTACATCATCTGATAATGGACCTATGAGTACTATCAATTGTCCCGCACAGAAAAATGCGGTCAAATCCAATACAAGCATATACACGTAAATCTCATTTATCCATGCAAAATACGTATACGATTTACAGTAACATTCATGCGTATAATCGATGCGTACGCATGCCATACATGCATAGATGCAGCCGTACCGTTGTACAGTGCATAGCATGTACAGCCATACAGTGCGTACATACATACATACATAGCATACATACATGACATACATACATACATACATACATACATACATACATACATACATACATACATACATACATACATACATACATACATACATACATACACACATACATACATACATACATACATACATGCATACATACATACATACATACATACATACATACATACATACATACATACATACATACATACATACATACATACATACATACATACATACATACATACATACATACATACATACATACATACATACATACATACATACATACATACATACATACATACATACATACATACATACATACATACATACATACATACATACATACATACATACATACATACATACATACATACATACATACATACATACATACATACATACATACATACATACCTACATACATACATACATACATACATACATACATACATACATACATACATACATACATACATACATACATACATACATACATACATACACATACATACATACATACATACATACATACATACATACATACATACATACATACATACATACATACATACATACATACATACATACATACATACATACATACATACATACATACATACATACATACATACATACATACATACATACATACATACCCACATACATACATACATACATACATACATACATACATACATACATACATACATACATACATACATACATACATACATACATACATACATACATACATACATACATACATACATACATACATACATACATACATACATACATACATACATACATACATACATACATACATACATACATACATACATACATACATACATACATACATACATACATACAGCATAGTTGACTCCGAAGAAGCAAATATTGGTATATTATAAACAAATTTCTAGATTGAAAGTTAAAATATTTGATTGCTTCTTTATCGCAAATAATTTCGTGGTCTAACGCTTTGTTAAGAGATTTGGAATAATTAACTTTTAATATTGCAATTAGTAAACTTGCACGATGGCTTCTGACGGTTTTATATTCTTCGTTATGTATTCAATAAATTTTTATTTATATGTTAGGCACGGTGTTCATGGCAATATACCATTACGCTTAGAATCAGAAACTTTTTAGAAAACTTGTCATGCAAAAGAACATAGTCTAATATTCGCCTGTATTTTGTAGGTCCAAACGTCTCTCAAGTTAAATCAGACAAGTCAGGAGATATTGGAAAATTAGCACGGAAATGTGACGCTATCTTCCATTTTTTTATCCAGTGAATGAAATACTACAAACCTTATTATATGCCCCGCAGAACACACAAAATGACAGCTATCTACAGAATGCATAACGAAGAGTTCATTTTAGCTTTTGTACGAATAGATAAGTGGAGATTAACTATTATATAGTATATACATGGCCTACTCATATCAGGGAATTCGAAAGAAACTATCATAAAAACTGATTCAAATTACGCTACTTCTTGAGGTATAACTCTGCTTTTCTAATATAACATAGCATGACATCGCTAAAAGTGCTTAAACCAATTCAAGAAAACAAAACATTACGTTCTCACCAGGAAAGCGACGTGAAATTTTGAAGGTTATTATAAAGGGCATGAGTGAATTATGATAATAATGACTGAAGCACCGTATTAAATTACAAATTTTACTACTTGAGAAGTTAAGCTTTCCTAAAATTATTTCGTTTCTTCACGGAAAATTTTGGGGACACAGACTGTAATGTCTACTTAACAATAATTGATTGCGCGGGTGGTGGTGACAATTCTTTAAATCAAGTTTGCGAGATTGAAGTAAACACCAATCCCCCATTGTATTTAACCAGTCGTTGAACAACGCAACGAACTAGCTAATGCGACTGGCTTTAGTTTTGTTATGTTGTTCGACGACTGGTTTAATACAATGGGATTGGTGTTTACTTCAAGTTTGCAAACTTGATTTAAAGAATTGTAATTTCTACTATCAATGTGAAATTAATGGAACGGTTTCCTCAATTTGTTTGGCTGCATTCAGGTGCAGTAAACTATCGGTTAACCATTACTCTGTTGAGATTTGTGAAATCGCCATCTAAAGTAGCTAGAGCCTGGTCAGCTTTGACAATAATGTACTAATTCGTTTTTTATATCATTGACAACTGAGCATCTTGAATCAGTAGCAAAATATAAAGGCCAGCCAGCGCCACAAGGGAACCTCGACATTGGACGCTGATTGCGTTGGTGGAGCACTGCACAAGAAGATTATTAAGCGTCCTGCCTGACAGGTCACCGTGGTAGTTACGCTTGATGGATAAGATGCTGAAACGTTAGAGCAACAGTTTCGTACCTGGATTGCATTGCTGCGCTATAGGCCATTTAATCAGGTTGCACCTTACCATAAATTACATGAACTAGTGAAAATTTTCGAAACTCGGCACTAAGCAGTGTCTAGAACACGTTTTGTCTTGTCGTCTTTATTGGCCCCGATCAAGTCCTCCGTTCATTTATGCATGCATGTTTTGTAGACGCAAATTACATTTTATCTGGATGCGGAAAGCTAATTGTTTTGACAGCGTTTCCGTCGGATTACCGATCAACATAATATGCATTTTGAATCATTTATTAAAACAGTAAAAATTGAAGTAACTTTCATGGTATGTCTATTAAAGTGTTAGTACATTTACAGCGACGGAAATATTACATATTTTGTACTTTTATGTGGTAAAGCTCTTCGTATTTACTGACGATTCAACATTATTAGGGGGCAATGCATGGTGTTTCGTCACGTAATATGTGACAATACGTTGGCGGTGTACAACGAACCTACAATTAAACATTTTCGTGATGCTAACTTTTCATAATTTCTGGGTTACTTAAGTCACAACTTGGCAAAATATATACCATAGAAAACGTACATTTTTATGTTAGTTCCTCGGGAGTAAGAATATATAGATAGTAATTAGGTTAACTATTTGAAACTATTTCTTTGGACAATGTCCTATTTTAGAATCGCCATGAATTAGTAAATCTGAGCAACTACCTTGTTTAGCAACGAAAAGTTTAAAGTAGAATGATATTAGTAAACACTTTTTATATTACATTAGCGAATAGAACACAAGAAAGTAAATCTGATGATTGCAATGTATTTTTGTCGCTAGGATTTTGGAATGAATTCAATCGGAAATTTAAACAAACACCTAATTTCTAAAATTGACAAAATGTTTTCAAAACACTTAAACAAATATGCACATTCTGCAACTAGAAAATAAAAAATACAACGAATCAAACGGATTTATACGACAAGGCGGGCCTCGCTGATTATTTAAATTTTCACCAAGTAGATGCAATGTGGCGATCGCAAATCTAAAACTAGCAAACAAGAGAAATCAAATAATTTTAATAAATGTAAATATATCTGTTGTACTTCGTTGCTTGCACCGCTTAAATGCAACGAAAGCAGGCGTCATATACACATTCAAGCGAAAATGGACGGATAGATAATAAAATAATAGCAAAGAATTATTATAAATATAATTATATTTTAGGCAAATCACTAATAAATAATTGAGAATAAATTTATTCAAACATTTGTACAAGATTAAGTCTTTCGCATGTTTTCGCTGACCGATTTTACGAAACTAATGTTGTCTTGTTTTGAAAGTAAAATTTTCTCTGAACTAATAGTATAATAAAATTATGATTTGAAAACACTGGCTAAGGTAGAATGTAAATTTCCTTAGTTTGTATGCAATTTTTCTGATTTAGTGCACTAGGACTTTTTATCTGATTTTTCATAATTAAATAGGATTTGAATTTTTAATTTCACTTTTTGAAGCCTGCTTTTGACAATAGAAAATACTTCGTACCAACATGATAATGTTGGTGCGTAAAACGTGATCCGGATTACTTTCATTCGTTTTGAATAATTAGGTCTGTCGAATGTATAAAATATAAATATTATCAATGACAAAAACTCATTAGTATTTAAAAACGGACTTTATGCTGTTGCTAAACTATACGTTTCAGAGCTATATGCGCGGTCTAAATCAAATATTGTGTCATGCGGTCCTTGAATGAGTCAGTTTCCGAATTCTCCTTACTAATATTATCCAACAATTGCTGACTGTGTGCGCAGGATGGCTCAGAGGTTCGAGCAGCAGATTCCGAAGCAGACATGCCCAAGATCGAGCCCTGTCCTCGGCAATTTCTGGCCAATACATGATGAATTCCCAATAAGGACTAAATTCGTCAACTGGATGAATTTCCTTTTCTGAATTATACAATTCTTAGTTTATTCTGACATATGTAAGTAATAAATATGTCAGGTGCTTTTATCAAGGCCGCAACCTTGATTATAATAATTGCTCACTGTCAACGCGTCTCTTAGATCGCAAAAGTCTGCATTAAATCTGGCTATGCTGCGATATTGGCCAAATATTCTCTCTGTGACTAAAGATTGCCCACTGACTCAGGCCCGTTTTCGATCATTTCTTTGTTAAAATGTTTCAACTGAGTTTTAACTGCTCAGGTCACACGCCATTCCGATGGCACCGGAATGGCATATGCTGAAGTTACAGGTAAAGCCAGCTAGTTCCCGCTATCCTGAAATATTGAATTTTTTTATAAACACGTCCTAATTCTGTCTACATCGGTATACCGAGTAAAACGGACAGACACGATACAAACTAATGAACTTTCATATTGCTTAGACAACCATTAATTTCGTGGGTTGTGTTAATTATTTAAATAAAAGTTGCCAAATTCATATGAACAAAAATTGCATTATATAAACATTTTTAGCGTAAAAAGCATTGAACAATATAGCATATGTGATTCCTAATTTGGAACTTTTTAAGCACTGTCTATAATTTTGCCTCCGATAGGGCTCGCACTGTTGAATATTTACTTCGGAATCTGGGACACTGTACACTGCGCCAATCTGCCGAGCATCACATAAAATTTTCAATTATATGCAAATTTTAGGAAATTGGATATTCTTTGCTATAGGTGGAGCATATGTGAAACCGCTTCCGTCCTAAAGTTTCAAACTGTCATCCACAATCTGCCATTATAGAAAAGACACCACGCTAACAGAGTTAGTTGTATTGGATTGAATATTTGCACAATTAAACAAAAATTAGGTGCTTGGATCATAATAAAAATTATATAAATCACATTTTTGTGTTTACTAAAAACATCCATCCTATTATACATAATTTTTGTGTATGCTAAGGACTGCGTAAGGGAGTAGTCGCAATTCTAACAGTTGATTGTGTTCTTCCTTATTGGGAAATCTTCAAGTACACCTTAGATGGGATCGTGCCTTTTAAATAAGGACAGATTTGGAATGGCTAACTGGAGCTGCATATCTAAAAAAATTCCACAGAGGCTCAACATGGACGAAAGGATAATCAAATTACATTTTTTGTATATAACCGAAAATTGTGCATATTGTGCGGTAGGGTGATGCAGTGGATACAGTATCAAACTTCAACGAAGATGTGCTCCGGTTCGAGCCCCGTCCGCGGAAAAAAATCAGGACGGTAATTGAAGAGTTCCAAATAAATATAAATCCGATCTATTGTATGGATGGGATTTTCTACCTTACACAATGATTGGTTTGTGCTGATATATATATATATATATATATATATATATAGTATATATAAATATATATATACCAATCCATATTATATATATATATATATATATATATATATATATTTATAATTGGATTATGTTATATCAAACTCGCAACCTTAATTTATATTGTTCATACGGGTTTTCATTACATATTGCTCTATAAACCTAACTGCAATATATTTATTCATGATAGTATTAATTTTGCAAATTCTACCGATTTTTTTGTCGCCAAATCATTCATATAAGAAGACAATATTCCACATTATTTTATTTATTATATATTGTTATTAAAACAAACGGTGATTATGTGATTATAATAAAATTGCATAGGCCTTCAATAAATGCATTCGGTACGTAGTTTTAGAGTAGATTGATGAAATTTGCTTTAGTTTTTTTGTTGTTGCAAATTATCTTTTATAGACTATTCGAAGTCATTCTTACCAAAAATCGGACTCCATTTATCTATACAAACATATGTGTACTCTTATTAAAAGTGTCATTTGTAGCATAAATATAAGCAAAACATATGGATTGACATACACGCCTATTCGTGATGTATCAATCTTTTAAATTACTTTGCCAGACGCGTAGAAAGATCAACAAATTATTTTTATTTTAATCATATTGCAGTAATTCTTTAAATCCCGGTTTGCCTAACCTCAACCTAAGAGAGAAGTTAGTTGTTCTCTATTTCGGTGAATTCCTTCCATCTCCAAAACCAGGTTGTTTGTTCATTTTTATAACAGTAGCACATATTATGGATCTTGGATTGACACTGTAATCGCATTGTGATCGATTTTTTGAGAGTCGATTCGCCAAATGTTTTAAATAACAAAAGTGTAATGAATTAAACCGAACAATTTTCTAAAGCCGATTTATTTTAACAAGTTGTTAGTATAACAATTATGCCACCAAAATTTTATTTACCTTGACACTTTACATAGAACAGCTGTCATTAACATGTGTTCTTGTATTTGGACTTTCGAACATCATCAGCCAAACACGACGCAAATGAACTAACGATGATCAAACCATAATGTGAATATAAGATAATGATATTATTTTTTAATTTGACTCTTACCTTTGTAGTCTCACAAACATTGATTTCCACAATAATGTCAATTGCACATAAATAATGACGTTAGTTTTCTTTGTTCTGCTCAATGCCATATAGGATGAGTTTTCTTTTTTTGTTTGAAGTCCATAGAATTTATTTAAATAATAAATATATAATTGTATTGAGTCGTTATCGGGAACTAAATATATAGGTGGTTTGAAACATTATGATGTTCGACGAATGTTTAAATATATTGGGATTTGAGTTTACTCCGTGCTCGGATACTTGATTTAAATAATTGTTTGCACCAACAACGAAAAAAATGATTGGTTAGTTGTTTTATGCCGGCTCGCAATTATGATACACCAATAAACACGAAACGCTTATGTACATTCGATATTATCTGTTGCTTATGCTGACTGGTCAATCTGCCTAGTCCTATGGAACCAACTCGAAACTAGGCCAGCCATTCCAGCTATACATTAGCAATTGAATATTGGGCAACTTTCGACAAATTTATTATTCAACTTTCTATTAGATGTTGAGCACTTAGTAACAAATTAGTTCAACTATGACCATAAGGGTACACCAAAGTCAGCATGAACAGAAGATATAATCTCATGCGCACATTCGTTTCGTGCTCACTGGCGACTCATTAGTAAGAGCCGGTATTATAACCTATACACACCACATATTTTGGTAAGGAATGTGGGACAATTGGACGGTACAATCTCCTATATGAACCTGTAAACCTGCTGTAAAAGAACTAAATTTATGTAAAGTCTTCGCCCGTGTAACTTGAAAGCCTCACTCACTATATATAATAAATATGCAGAGCCTGTAAAAGATACCTACACTATGATTGCTATGATACTAACTGATACTAACACTATGGCTGCCAAGTCGGTACATGGTAGCATCACAATGAATTTTAAGGTATGCCATAGTTCAACAAAATTGAGAATAATATTTACTTCTGAAAACTTAATTTAATCTATGTTGCGATCTTGATATAAATAACTGCTCCATTATGTGCATACGTTTGTCAGAATAAACCAAGCGTTGTGTAATGTAGAAAAGGCAATTCATCAAGTAGACCACCTTCCAACCTGGACAAAACCGGGCTACTGTATGAATTTCCTTGTCTACACAATTCAATACTTGTTTTATACTGAAAAATTTATGTACATAAAGGGTAAGGTGTTTTGTATCAAGATCGCAACCTTGATTAAAGGAATTGTTACCACCGCCCGCGCAACCAATGTTCATTTAATTATACTTCTGAATGTCTTTTACTCCAGCAGATCTATACTTTCGGTCGATATCAATTATCACTTATCGCCAAATTTTTTTAAATGTGCATTGTCAACATTTTAACACCGAATATATCATGCCCGTCTCCTTGTCATTTTGTCAACGGCAAGCTCATAATACCACACTATCGACAAGTGTTATGGCAATTATAATATTTTGTTTAAACGATTTGAATTTCAACCACGGTTAAATTTCATAATATTAACTTACGTTCCATTAAATAATCCTGCGTCGTGAATGCATGTATGCGTATGTATATCATCTCGAACTTCTCGGTAGAATATAATAATATTCACGTATATCGTCATCTAAGTAAACCTACAGGGATTAATGCCAATCCACGCTCATATAAGTGAAATTATAGTTATGTCATACCAATACATGATTTTCACTAGATAATGATGCGTAATATATGCAGGTGTGCGTGTGTACTGAAAATACTCAATAAAGTATAATAATAAAAAAGTATATTTTCATCCAAATAACCCTATAGGGATTAATGACAATTCCTCTTTATTCACGTAGTGATTTCATACCATTAGACGACCTTTAGCTTGATAAGAATGTGTCATGCATGTGTATGAATTTCTTTGTTTCTATTACAATCAATAGATAAACGAAATATAAATACATGCACGTGCGCATACATCGAAGTTCACCTACGGTGATTAATGCTAATTTCGCTTTTGGCACACCATACTAATTGCTTTGACCTTTGTTAAAGGCGGTTTTTTCTTGTGACATCACCAGTCAGGTAATTAAAACATTTAATACTTGTCATCTGTGTGATGCTATGCCTATTCCGTTTACAAAGGGGCCCTGAATAGAGTCACGAAATATTCGGTGTGAAAATGTGGATAGTGGGCAGGAATAAACTGAAGATTAAAAAATTTTCTTCGCGCAAAATATATCCGCTAAGCAATACTTAAGTATTTACTACAACCACGTCTATCAAGATAAATAATCTGTGTTATCATATTAAGAGAAAATAGTAAGGCAGCTGGAAATCATAAATTTACTGAATTTTGTTTATTAATTAATTCTATTTCTAAATGCTTTAAATATAAATTTCAGTTTCGTCTAAATGCTTATTCTATATATCATAAACATGATTGTTGCTTAAGTCAAAAGATTACGTCATTTCTTTATTTCTAGAAACTTGAAATTGATTAGAGAGAAAACTAAAATAAAATCGATGTTCCTTTATTTCTTGTACGATGATGATTATTAAAATGTGGATGATTTTATCGTTGATGTACGTAAGATCTGGATTGTACGTTGAAAAAAGTTGGAGAATTGTGTATTCTACAGTCCTACCACAGATAAAATAGGTGCAACTATAATTAATCACGTATAAAATACGTTCAAATTAATATTTAATGATAATCAAACGAAATTTATCAATCGTATTTTGAATAAAACAATTGGGATTGCGAAATCACAAGAGAATGATCAAATTACCAAAGCATACAAAACAGTTAAATTCTTTTCTGATAAAGATGCGTTTAAATTTTAATAAGACGCCTGCAACCTTGTAAACACAAAAAGATGAGTAATAAAAGCCACATTGTTATTCTTTAAATCACGTTTGCGAGCTTGAAGTAAACACCAATATCATTTTATTTAACCAGTCGTCGAAAAACATATCCAAACTACCGCCAGTCGCAACGCACTTACGCGTTTTGACCTTCCATGTTTATCATCAGAGTACGATGGCAAACTGACTAGCGAGGATCAAACCGCATTGCATATATATGAAAAGCAAAATTAGATATGAGTAGTAGTCTTGTATACATTGTACGTGACTGGAAATGTCGGTTGCACAATTTCTATGCATTCCCGCAGATTATCTGTTGAGCTTTCTCTACACACACACACACACACACACACGAATATATATATATATATATATATATATATATATATATATAGAAAGAGAGAGAGATTGAGAGAGATAGAAAACCATAAAACAATAATTGATTGCGCGGATGGTGGTAACAATCCTTTAAATCCAGTATGCAAGCTTGAAGTAAACACCAATCTCATTTTATTCAACCAGGCGTCGAACAACATAACAAAACTAACGCCAGTCGCAACGCACTGACGCGTTTCGACTTTCCATGATCATCATGAGAATTACTGTTAACATACAACAATCACCAACATTAAAAAGTTCCATGTTTCCATGTCATCCAATAAGAAGATAGTGGTAATTCTCTCATCATATAATGATGAATTCATAAAATTTGGTCGAGATTGTTGATAAAAATAAATGAAATGAAAACGATAGGTTAGCCAACTTAGATTTGGTATAAATGCATGGCGATATACCATTATCAAAAGCACCGGCATATTTTGACGTGTCGTGGTTCATCACTCTTCAACATAGTAATGGGAAAATGACAATGAGATAGATTAAGGAGATGATGCACACGTACGTAGCTTCTACTTCATCTATATGTTGGAGGAAATTTTATAAGCAAATTAGAGTTAAGGCAATAGAAAAACCGTTGTCAATTACCATGGCGTTTGTCTACATGCAATTCATGGAGAAATATCGATTAGATATGACGCCTCTAAATCGAAATCTGCAAGTATAGTTTTTTGATGGTATATTAGTTATTTCGAATTAGCGAGAGACTGATACGATAAATTTATTGAACTTAGCTAAACAAAAGAATAAAATACAATTTAATATTTAAAAGCAAGCATCGGGTGAGTTATTAGGAATTAATGTCAAATTAACTAGAAAAGACCAAAATTATAAAGAGGTGTCTATAGAGAGGATTATTACTCGGTTAATCTTCTTAGGTTCAAATCAAACTTCTATATAGGATGAATTTCTGTGTCCGAAGATTAATGGTAATTTTGAGCCTTAGATTAACATTTATAAAATATAGTTAAATTTAATTTAGTAGAAATATCCAGTGTTAAATGGTACCCTTTTAAGATAATTGAGGCAACGATTATGAGTATCACTATTAAATTAAATCATAATTGGCAGTACGTGAAGTCAGGTAGAACAAAGGAAGATCGTAGGAGCACGGCAATACTGTATTCCCAAGTGGACAGGAAAATAAAGTCCGTAGCATTAGAATACGACACACGATCCATTCTAAGACAGTCCCTAACCTGGAGACTAAACTTCCAGAACAAAAGGAAAATATGGAGTCGTTAGACATGTCACGAGTGTATGAAATTAAATGGAAAGTCTGTAACGGCATAGTGGCTCAGTAGTTAGTCCACCAGATTCCGAAGCAGACGTTCCCAGGTTCGAGTCCTCTCCGTAACAAATTCTGACCAATACCTGATGAGATCCCAGTAATGACTAAACCGATCTACTGGATGATTTGCCTCTTCTACACTATACAATTCTTAGTTTATCCTGACAAATGTATGTACTTTGGTGTTTATATCAAGTTCGCAATCTTTATTTTAATAAATGTTATCACCGTCCGCTCAACAAGTGCACGTTTAATTATTGTAATTTTTGTATATGTATTAACTTGCCCCACACCAAACTTGTGATGTCAACCATAAATAATTTATATTACATAATAAATGTGAACAAATAGACTGATGTACACAAAAAACAATAGGAATTAATCACTGTAGGTTGACTTCGATGAACGTGCACGTGCCTGTAATTACATTTTAATGAATGTGTTACAATTAAAGATACGCAAACACACTTAAATGACACATGTTTATCTAGTTCAAATTCTAGAATTCATATATGTATATATATATATATATATTAATATAATAAGTAGAAATTATGCCGTTTAAATGTATTTATCACGCTTTAATACTGGTCAAATATGTACTTATTTTTAAAAATGCGATCCGGAGAATGGCCCCGAAAATGTCGGTGAGATAATGTGTTTGACACCAAAAGTGTCAGGTGATAAATAAATTCACCGTCGAGGAAAAAATATTTCTTAAAAATATTTCTTAAAAATATTTAGCTAAATGATTTATTTGACTTCAGAATGATTCTTTGTACTGTTTATATAAGTATCCCATATTAAATTTTGCCTATTTTACGGTAAAATATAATTTTTAGCGTATGTCGGGCCGCAGTTCGATTTTCAACAGCACTTTATAGATTACTAATTAATTCGTATTTATTGAATCGTTATCGCCACATCTGAAGACAATACGTGCGGGGTTTCAGTAGTGTGCCGCTAATTTGAAAACGTATTTTCAATTGATTTTCCACAGGCGTTTAAATTGTCATACTTTTTTAATATCAATTTTATGGCGATCGATTAACGCATGCTGATCAACATTTTGCGCATAAAGATTGATAAATGAAATCGAAAATGGAATTTAACGGTCGTTTTACTTTGATTGCAGACAAAGTTACTTATGGAACCCCAGGCCGTTTAAGATTCTGTGTCGCTTGCGAGGTATACTTAATGATCATTTTCCGACCAACATAGTTCGATTGCTTGAAGCATGCCTTAATAAATTAACAGCTTGTATAAGAACTAGTAAGCGTCTATCTTCATCATTTACGAATGGCTCCGGCTTTCGATAAGGATTTGGTATTGAATCCAATTTCTTCAACTAGGTTGACATTGCAGTTTCTTCTGTAATTTCAACATTCCTAGAAGTGAAATTCGGCTGTAATATCTATTTTGCCGACATCCAACAAGATGGCTGAGCCGTTTAGCTGGTAGGAATATACGATGAGCACCAGAGATACATTAATTGCTATCAAAATGTGTCCAAACTTTACTGTTAACAGCTAATCGCATGGAACCAGTTTCTATGGCCGACTTGAATCTTCAGCGTTGGTTCGTGTTACAAGGAGCCCTATAGTCGGGCGTAAAATGAAGCACCAAGTCTATGGTGTTCCATTCAGATTCCTCTCTATTCTGCTGTGACTTTGCAGATGACCGAGTATAGCGTGCAGAGTATAAGGTCATTGATAGCCGAGTGTCTGGAGGCATTGGAAAAAATTTAAATTTTTGAGGCGACTAGTAATTTTAGGCTTATTTATGTGCTTTTTAAAGCAAACCTAGTTATAGAACGACTTTTACGATGATCGGAGCACTGCTTGAGAAAGCTAATTACACATAGTCTTCAGCAAGCTACCGAAGTAATTTCGATTGAGAGTTTGTTCTACAGGAGTGGTCGACAGGTCATTTTTAGCTGGAACCTATCATGGGTAATGTCGGTCGCTTGATTTTTGCAGCCCCATAAAAAATTCTGCTGGGGTATAACGCAAAACACGTTCTAGTGGATAGGCCTAGTTTATTATATCTTATTGGGATAATCCCTTTTGTACATTACAGTGCGAGAGGTATGTAGCTCAGTTTATGTTTGCATGTGTTTATATCCTTCAAAATATAATCGCAAGATTATTTTTTCTGATTATCTAATGTTTATTTGTATAATAGCATTAACAAAAACGCCTCCAATTAATCCGAATCTTTATAGCTATTGGGATCTTTCAGAAATTTAAGCCTTTTATAAACGAGAAAATTGAAATTGACCAATGCATTATTTTGTTCAAAGTCAGATTTTTGTTTAGTCAACTCATACTCTAGCAAATGGCCTGGAGCTGATTCAATTTAGGTGGAAGGGTATCTTTTAAGAAAAAGTGATATAGTTAACCGGAAAGTATAACTACTATCAAGTAAATAAAATTAGACAGATACAGAACTGTTAATGTCTAATATCTTTTCAAGTATCTATAAATTAATATATATATATATATATATATATATATATATATATATATATGTTCATTTTTAGATACATGAGAAGAATATTACAAAGAAATTGTTCTCGTACCAGATAAAATGAATTTATCTTTTTGTACATGGACAGGGTACTATGTATTCTATTAAGTCTAGCAAAATAATTGAATTTAAGATGATACACACATCTTACAAGCCAGCAATCTGTTACTCAATTGCGTGCTTGAAGTTAACACGAATCTCATCGTATTTAACCGTCGTCGAACAACATAGATAAACTGCCGCCAGTCGCACGTCCTGGCGCGTTTCAACCTTCCATGCTCATCATCAGAGTACGACGGCAAACTGACTAGCGAGGATCAAACCGCATTGCATATATATGGAAAGAATAATTAGATATGCGGCTCTCACCTCATATAATCTCGAATACACCCTACTTGACTGGAAATGTCGGCTGCACAATTTCTATGCAGTCACGAACATCAACTGATTGCAGCTTTCGCCACATATAAATCTATAGGCAAAACAATTAAATAATAATTGGTTGCGCGGGTGGTGAGAACAATTCTTAAAATGAAGTTTGCGAGCTTGAGGCAAACGCTAATACCATTTCATTTAACCAGTTGTCAACAACATAGCAAAACTACCGCCAGTAGCACACACTGACGCATTTCGACATTTCCAGTCAAGTACAACGTATGTGAGACTACTAGAGGTGAGAACCGCATATCTAATTTTGCTTTCCATAAATACGAAATGCAGTTTGATCCTCGCTATTCAGTTTGCTGTCATACTCTGGTGATGATAATGAAAGGTGAAACGCATCAGGGCGTGCGACTGGCGGTAGTTTTTCTATTGCAGGAATAATTTTCCAAGCAACCCACATAATTATAATTCATTGAAATTTACGACTAATAATGAAATTTCACTTTTTTCTTTCTTAATTTCTTAGTTCTAATATATTTTTCCACATAGTAAATACGTTTAACCAAATCTCCCATTAACATTATATGTGGCCTCTCCATGACATAAGCGTATCAGATAGGCATGACAAACATGATGAACTATTTCTATAATAAAATAAAAGTTTGTTTTTTATTATTTATATTGGCTAAAGTTTTAAAAATATATTATGCGCTATTTTTGCACTATTATCTGTGTAGATATTACCCGATAAACAAATAAAACTAATACACGAATATAAAAAAATATTTACAAGCTTGTCGGATTATCAATGTACAGCTGAGAAAATCACGATTATCCTATTCAGTATCTTTATTACCTAAACTTAGTTAATCTAAATTATTCGTTAACAGATATTGGCCTGTTCTTATAATATATATATATATATATATATATATATATATATATATATATATATATATATATATATATATATATATATACGAATTATTAGTACGCAATCCTGACCTTTCTTTTGGATACACTATTCATAACAACATACTTTTATGTAAACACGTTAGAATCAATTACCAACAGTGTTCTGGTAAATTCCTATACAGAGTTTTGAGAAATTTGTGTAAAGTACGTGTTCAAAATTTAATGGTAGCTATTATTAATAAAAGTAAACTACACATATGTTAACATTGGCCTTTAGTGCAATATGATTTAGCTTATCTCTAATTGAGATGCCTTTCCTTCCAATACGAGACGCAATAGCAATATTTTGGCACTAATTCTTAATAATTTTTTGACCATTTTCCGGTCAGAGAAATAATTTTTGTACTGAAACTGATAGAAATAATATATCGTTGAAAAAGAACTGTTTCTGCGTAAAGTTTGCATACTTTATTAGAAATTGCATAAATTTGTATAAATTTCACTAAACAACGTAAAAATTTGCAGCTTTTCAATCGACGTTTTCCTGTTACCGGCACCAGGAACAAAGAGGATCATCAGTCCCTTTATACATTAGGCTTTTTGATCATACTTTATTGGTACAAAATCATGTCAACCACTAGATGTTTACCTGCCATAAATAACTCTATTTGCGAAATTCAGAAAGTGAGTTTTACCTGAGAAATCAAAATTTACAATTTGATTTGAGTTTCAGGATACAAGACTAATTGAATTAAAATCTGCCGAATTTTTTGATAATTTTGTAAACTTTAGCAAATCTATACACTAGAAAATATTTTTTTAAATCTACAAGCCCATAAGTATATCTTAAACAGTACCCCGATTCTCCGCACTACCTTAGTTTAATACAAATCCGTGTCATATAAGCGAAATGTTATTCTATAAGTATTTCCACTGTCAAAACATGCACGCACGAGACCTGCGATCAATCAATTTAGCACAATTCTATGTTTAAACTACGTTTCGACTCTATGATAATCCGAATCTCATTGTCTGAAAAAGTCTTAGAGAAGAGCAAATCCATTGTGCGTCACATGGTCTGACGTTTTTCGAAATTTCATTGAAATAGTCAGACTAAGACGCCAAACCGTTTAGCACAATTCAAACCGAAATCTATAGATATGGTATTGAAAATACAGAAATGCTGCTCTCATCACCAATTAACTTACATATATTATAATTTAATTGAATTTCCATTGAACTATTTCTGTATAATGAAGATCGTTAACTTTTAAATGTTTTTACCTCGTTCATAGATGTTATTCAATTAGAGAATTCAGGTAGTGATAGCGATTTATAATTGAAAACGAGTTTTTCGATTTAACATAGCCATCAATCACACTCTTCAAACTATTCGTTTCTGATTTCTTGTTATTTGGACACATGCATGTCTGTTGCTTCGTAAGTTATGTCTGCTTTATTTCTGTGCAAAATTTTGTATGGCTAAGATCTATTATTAACTAGTCTTTATATAAGATCCGGTTTTCCAAACATTTGAAACCAGTCAAACTAACAAAGTTTTGGTTTAAAATAATTGTGTTTTGCAAACAAAAAAATATCTACGAATATGGATTTCAACTTGAGTTCCATTGATATCAAATCTACAAGCGGGCAGTATTTTAGTAAAAATGAGCATATGCTTATAAGGAGGCTATACACATTCCAATGCTTGTTTTGATCGAAATTTGAGCGGCTTATTAAAAATGGAATATTTTTCATTTTTTGTTTCGCTTTGTTTAATGTATACAAATTATAATAGCCACTTCAGATGGTATGCTCTACTTGGAAAATTGTGATAATTCTTCATAACAGTGCAATGTAGATTCGAAGCAAAGAGTGGCATGTACAGTAAACATGAATATTGATAAACTCTCCGACAAACCAAGAGTAATTTAGGGTAATATATCGCAAAACTCCTTTCCTCCTTTAAACTGAAGTTGCAGTGAACCTGTGAGCTTCTCATTTCCTCATAGATCTTCCATCCACTTTTACTCTCTTTGGGCAGAATTACTTTTTTAAGTTATTAGATGATTTATAACATTGGATAACTTTTCTTATTGTCTGATCCACAACCATTGAAATATAAATGGGACCAATTTTATCATCGCGATTATTTATAAACGTTCGTTCGGTGTGATGGATGTGCAATATTATATCTCCGTGATTATCCTCACAATTAATTGGTGGAATATCGCTATTTCACTACAGAGATTGGATGATTTCACTACTCAAAGCTGAGCCCATCCTCAAATGAGTAATTTGCGTGAGTAACATTAGACTGCATATTGGGCGTCAACGTTTCATTCTTAAAACACAACGATACTAATCGTTGATAACTAACAATAAGTATCAACTCCCTTAATAAATTTTGTTTTTCGCAGAAAATGTGTTCGTTAATTTTGGCAATAAACTGAGTCTCATAAGAATTTGTTTTTCTACACGATACTTCTAATTTATTGCATTGCGCTTACTTCCGTTTTCTCACGCTAGAAATTGTCTACCTGCCTAGCACATTAGTACTGCAGAGTATTTTAGCTATCTCCATAAAACACTAATAAATGTGCCTAACGACGTCAAATCAGCTGCAAAATTTCCTTATGGACAAGGATTTTTGACTATAAAATTGGTAGCAGATCAGTAGTCTTATTTATCCTGTTACAAATTTCAAAATTTACACCTTGTAAAATGTTTACTGAGTAAATATATTTTGGTTTTCGATAAATTTTCCATTCTGTGTTTCGAATACACACAACATAAGCATTGTCCACATTATTGTTTCAATTTTACTTTGGAGTTTTGGGCACAATGTCAGATTCCAAAGTTGAGATTCCAGACAGCACGAAACGAACATACAAATGAGAATTCATCGTCTATACATGCTGACTGCCGTATTTCCTTTTGATTCTGTTTGAACAAACTTCTTACCAGGTATGCCTTGGTTAATTGCAAATATTGTAACTTTCTGCAAACAGTGATATATTACGATTTTCAAATTTACGCTACTAAGCCACATCTTTTATTTTCCAACTTTAGTCTAATCGGAACAATAACTAATTACGCTGTTGGTAATGGCGATTATTCAAATCAAGGTTTCGAGCTTGAAATAAGTATCGTGCACTTTTAATATGAACATTTGTCAGTATAATGAGATTGGTGTTCGTATTAAGCTCGCAACCTTGATTGTAATATTTAATTTAACGTATTTAGTGAATCCTAACTTTCGATACGCCAACGATAATGTTTCTATTACTATTTAACTTATGTTTCTTTTATTATTCTTCACACTCACAATACGCATAGTGGAAGAGAGTATCTATGTATAAACCGCAACAGACACAACACTATACACACACAATTACATATAAATATAATGTAGGATTCCTTAATTCCTCATGCGCTTGGGTTTCTTGTCCATCTTCGGGCACTAACTTTAGCCATGGACTGGGCAACCTTATCAGATCCAACCTCAAAGGCTCTGCATTTTATTCAAGTAAACCATGCTTATAATACATAAAGCGTCGAAGATTAAGTAACCAAAAAAGAAGTGCACGAGAAAGAAGGAGACATGTGCTATTCAGTTAATTGATTGATCTTTATTAGTCTTCGGTAAAATTTCATTACTTTTCAAAAAAATTTCGAAGAATTATTAAAATTTTCGACAAGATCTCCCATAGTTGATTGATTTTAATAAATTGCATAATTTTTTAGTTAGATTTTCGATTTATTTACCGTTAAATACTGTTTGTTGCGAAGAACTAATATATATGCAAGTATGTATTAGGTGTTGCGAACCTAGTAGCAAATTAGTTCTGTTGTGACCAGAAGGATAAACCAAAGGCAGCATGAACGAAAGTATAATCTCATGCACATTCGTTTCGTGCTTACTGGCGACTCATCTGTAGGAGCCGGTATTACGCCCTTTAACCACCATATATTTGGTAGAAGAATGTGGAATTATAGGACGGTACAATCTCCTAGACGAATGTTTAAACCTGTAATAGTGAAGCTAACATAATCTAAATTCAACAACAATGCGACTTCAATGCTAACTTACACTATATAATATATATACCGATTCTGTAAAGGATACTAACACTATGGCTCTTGTGTTAGTAACTGATACCTTTTTTTGAAATCGATGAGTACCGGATACTAAACGAACATTGGTTGCGCGGGTGGTGATAACAATTATTATAATCAAGGTTGCGGTCTTGATATAAACACCTGACCCATTAATTACTTACATATGTCAGTATAAACTAAGAATTGTATAGTGTAGAAAAGGCAATTCATCCAGTAGACCGGTTTCGTCCTTATTGGGAACTCATCAAGTACTGGCCAGAATTTGCCGCGGACAGGATACGAACCTGGGCACGTCTGCTTCGGAATCTGGTGCTCTAACCACTGAGCTATCCTGCCGCACACTGCACTACACACAATTTTCAGTTATATACTAACTAATGTAACTTGGTTAGTCAATTTTTCCTTTAGGTGGAGCTCATATGGCATCCATCTAGACTGTTCAGTAATATATATGCAAGTATGTATTAGGTTTTGCGAACCTAGTAACAAATTAGTTCAGTTGTGACCAGAAGGATAAACCAAAGGCAGCATGAACGGAAAGTATAATCTCATGCACATTCGTTTCGTGCTTACTGGCGACTCATCAGTAGGAGCCGGTATTACGCCCTTTAACCACTATATATTTGGTAGAAGAATGTGGAATTATAGGACGATTTATTTATCTTCTTTATTTGCGTATGCCTTATTATTATTATTATTAATAATAATAATAATAATAATACATACATAACATAGGTAGGTAGTATTAGTAGTAGTAGTAGTGGTAGTAGTAGTAGTAGTAGTGTATTATTATTATTAGTAGAGGTGGTTGTATTAGTAGTAGTATTTGTGGTAGTTGTAGCAATATTTGTGGAAATAGTCGCAATATCAGTAGTATTAATATATTTTTATTATTATTTAGCTCAGTTAGATATTATTGATGCCAATTTACTCATTTCTAACCTATAATACTTTTAAATATTCTATTTCGTGTTGCTAGCTAAACACGCCATATAGCCTTCAATACATATTAAATTTCACACATACACAAACACACAACACACAAACGATAATTAACCTAAATATTTGTAATTTCGTATTCATATTCGGGACATATATTCCATCTTTTTAAGCGAGTTAATTTATTTTACACTTATAGGTCGGTTTTCCCATAACGTAAAATTGATAGGCTCAAATTATTGTTCATTTGTGCATTGGAGACGAATAAACGAATGTTGACCTGAACAAGAGCAATTCACATGCGTTTTCCTTATATGCCACCAAAACAACAGGTTATTCAATTGAAACATAGTGTAACCAACTTGCCAGTGAGATATAGGTTGAGTGGGAGTGAGTAAAAGTAGTGACGCTATTAAATGTGAGGAGATATTTAACTTTTTACGAATGTGTATCTGCATTAGAATTATTCTGTATTCGAGAAGAAACCACATCGAGCATAAGTGGATATATTAGAGCCTGAGATACGTTTGATTATATTTTAGACCGAATGATAAATTTTAAATTATTAAATCTGTTGGTGTGTGGACGTTGCTGTGCACAAATTTTGACAATTTTATTTCTGCCGAAATATCAAAGGGACAAATATCTCCCTTAACTTTACGACAAGCAAAATTACACAACAATCCAGTAGATGTTTCAGTAAACTTTTCTTTAAATCAAGTTTGCGTGCTTGAAATAAACACCAATCCCATTGGATTTAACCAGTCGTCGAACAACATAACAAAACTACCGCCAGTCGCAACGCACTGACGTGTTTCGACCTTCCTCGATCATCATCAGATTACGACGGCAAACTGACTAGCGAGGATCAAACCGCATTGCATATATATATGGAAAACAAAATTAGATATGCCACTCTCACCTCTAGTAGTCTTGCATACATTGTAAGTGACTGGAAATGTCGGCTGCACAATTTCTATTCAGCAACGAGCATTAGCTGTTTTTAGCTTTCGCCACACAATTATATAGACAATACAATTAAAAAATAATTGGTTGCGCGGCTGGTGGTAACAACTCTCTAAATCAAGTTTCCAGTCACTTACAGTGTATGCAAGACTACTAGAGGTGTTACCGCCACCTGCGCAATTAATTATTGTTTAATTGTATTGTTTCAGTAAACTCTTTGTGTGAAAGTTTGTTTTCGAAATGTTGAATGAAATCCTATTAGTATTATTTAATTAAAATGTCAACCGAAAATGTATAGAAAGGTAATTGGCTCAGGAATTCGCTAGATATTTTAAAAAAAATACTTCTCCTTTTCCTTTTTAAGTCAGAATTTTGCATGGATGGCTTTATAAGAGCCTTGATTAGTTGCATAAGTTTTTACATGAATGTGCTTATGAAGTTCAATATGCATTATTGCATGTATACATGAGGCTAAAATGAAACCGAATATCCAACACGTCTCGTTTATCTGTCAATCCAGAAAAAAATCGTTTAAACATTCTTTAGAATATTATTTATTTTATTATTCTTAGCATTAATCAACTTTTGGATAGATGGACTTCTTTCAAGTTGGTCACAGTCCCGGTCTCTCAGTAACGTGCACCTACTGACAGTTCGACCAAATTCGCAACAACTCTTGAACTCAATGTTTTGCGGTGTGTAAGCATTCAGGTTATCAATGCCGCGTTTTGCGTACGCGGGTAATAGCTGTACACGGGCAGTTACACAAAGATCCGATTTGTCACTATTTCCAATTTTGTTTTGTCTTTGATCGGGTTGACTCATTTTTACTTCAATTGGAAATGCGGTTCTATCAAAGATGTGATAGAACCGCATTTCCAATTGAAGTAAAAATGAGTCAACCCGATCAAAGACAAAACAAAATTGGAAATAGTGACAAATCGCAACAACTCGCATAAGATAGAACCAAGTATTCCTGCAAATGTCTGCACACAGGCACTATGCAATGTAAACAATATTATTAGGTTATATACAATTATGTAATATGGTCAAACATCAGCGTTACATAGTGATGAGCTTTGCAGGTTTCACAATACTTTATATTACCTACACCAAATAATTGTGAAATCTGTTCTTGCATAATGAGTATCTTGCGCTTTATTTTCGTTATATGAAAGAATTATTGATAAACGTTTCCGCCTACCTACTTAGAACACAATTCTTTAGCTAAGCCGAAAAATCTATGCTGGCTAGTCATCTGGAATTCAGCTTACTTCAGATTTACACCCAATCCAAACAGAAATTATTACAAGTTTGTCATTTTTGAACCAATGAAGTATAGCTATCGTTAATTTATTGAGTGAAATAAGAGCGATATATGGTAAGTTAATATACAGGCCATTAATTCTGTATCACTTCTAGCAAAAAAGTGGTTGCAGTAAGTTAGATACTGTGAACGATGCGTATTTCAAAGAAATATGATCAAATGCTTATGTTATATAATGATATTGATCGATGGAAACCTAACATAAGGAGCCTCTTCAAAGTTTTGGGCGTATGTAGAATAAATATTTCGAATTTTAAATGTCTTCAAAATTCTTTTACATCTTTTGTCATATAGAACAGTACAGCTTGCGTTTTGTAGCCTCATTCTCTTGAATTTGTACAAATTCTTTCTGCTTAATTATACAGATTATGGGTTTGCATTTCAAGATTGGTCTCCATGTCTTGTTATTTAATAGGAAGTATCCAATAAATTTTTTTGAGGATAATCAAAACTCCATTTAAAAGTTATGAAAAGTTATTTTAATATTTTATTTCATTGCATTTTCCCAGTTTTCTCCAACTCACATTGATTTCGTGAGTAGTAAGCTAGTAAAATTCTTATCTGACCAAATTCGAAGGACTATTCCAGATTTTTTCCTCGGTTATTAAATATATTTTAGCTTAATTTGTTTGCCTAATAAATTATCTAATTGCTCCTTCGGGTAGTATAGAACTCTAATTAGAATTTCATGGCAGGAATGATGAAATATGTATTTTATCGACATAAAATAAAAATTACATAATAAAGCAAATGTCATTCCATAATTAGATCGGTGTCGAACTTACTAGTCATTCATTAGTAGATGTAAGCTATCCTGCGACCAAGATTTTAACCCGGATTTTTTCTAGTCTAACATCTTATCTCTCAAATAGTGAATAATAATAATTGTGTTAATGTCAAGGTAATCAATTATTCATAAAGGATTTGGAAGTCTCGCATAGAGGCTGAGATATTACAGAACCAATTAATATAGAGCATTATATTATATTAAGAGTATATGGCATATATAAATAGATTTGTGGGTGAACAATAAATGCATTAGTACAAAAATAGATTTGTTCAAGAGTTCGACTAAAATATTTGAGAAAGCAATAAATAATACAGTCTTTAATTGTTATATATACTTTCATTTAGCTAATGTCGACTCGCTTACTAGCTTAATAAGAACTTGACATGGCAATTGTATGGAATTTTGCAAATGGACCAATTTTTATTGAAATGAATTTTTTCCGGAAGATTAATCGCTTTGTTTGATCGGAATAAAATTACACAAAATAAGCAATAATAAAACTGCAAGTCCTTTTACAACTAAATTGGCCCTCCATTTATGAAAAGTTTTCACTAATATCAGGGGGTCTTACGCAAGACATGCCAGCCCTGATAAATATATAGAAAGTACATATCAGTGAAAATAAAAGGCACTGATTGTGATAAACCTCTCGTTTCACATTCTACACAAAATTTAATTTTAAAGTTGAACAGCCGTTCGCGACATCAGAGCAAGAGAACAAGTAGCATACTTAAGAATTCCTTTACACAATAGAATGTGCAGCATAATGGAAAAATTTTCGACACCGCTTTCAACTCTTTTGACTTAATTGGTAATACCCTCAACAATATGAAATGTCAGCTTTCTCGCAATTTGACAAATAATATTAGCGCCACAAAACAAGGCTCCACAATTAATTACATTATAACCCGTATTGATCAACATGGAAAATCTGGTTTTTTCCTTTCGCACTTAATATTATTATCGATTTGTGGACTAATCTACAAACGAGTTCTTAGCTGTCTCTTTTGTTCAGATTTCAGAAAACAGTAATATTAGGACGGTATGGATACTCATTAACAGAAACATAATTACAATTTATATCCAGTTGTGTAGATAGTCAAATTACATTCATTGCCAAAATAATTTGCTTTGCTGTCCTAAATGTATAGTCTAAGATTATATATATTTATTAGATGTCAATCTGCCGAACTTATTACTAAGAATTTGATATATTCTCGAAGATGACCCGGAAACTATGTTTAACGCAGTATATCAACACATTTGCCAGATTTATGTCGTGAGTTCAACATTTATAATGTATAAAACCCGAAGAATACAAGGCATGTGTTGAATATTGAAATCGATACCTTATTAAATTAAATCTCTTAATGAAGCATCAATACTAATACTAGAACCCAATCATGCCTATAATATAGGTGATGGTTGCGGATACTTAGGCAAAGTTGAAATAGATTTGTGAAGTTCCTGTCTACTCCGGCATTTTACAAACCCGAAATCATGGCTATAAAGAGACTCAAATATAGTAGCGTACTTTGTTATCAATATTATCGTTGGTATTTGATTATTTAATTCAGCACTATTGTCAATTATTTAATCCACGTTTGTGAACTTGCAATAAACATCAACTCCATTTTATTTAACCACTGTCATACGTATGTACGGGTACATTTTTATCCTGGATAGTCACCACTTCACCACAATGGTATGCTTACTAACAAGGCTAGAATCGCAGTGCCTACATAAAGTCGGGTAAACAACATTCGCATCTTTCATTAATATTAGTTTCGCACACATTCTATATCACTAACTATTTAGGTTAGATAATATCTATGCAGTCACGAACGAAACCTTACTGCAGCTCTTGACAAAGATATATAAATTATTTAATTACCGTACGTAATATTCGATTAAATTAAGTTTTCGCATTTTAAATATGCAAGAATCCCATTTGATGTAGTCAGCCTCTCAACTGCTAAACTAACGTCAGTATATATATATATATATATATATATATATATATATATATATATATATATATATATATGGACATGATCTTGCCTTCCATGGTAATTATCAGAATAGGGCAGTGAATTTACGATCGAGGATCAAAATACAATGCTTGTATTATTTATAAAAAGCCAGATATACGTCCCTCAAACCTAGTAGACTCGCATGCATTTTACGTAATTGGAAATTTGTGTACACAATTTTTATGCATAAATGGACATTAAATTTAGGCAACTTTCATAAATTTCATTATTTTTTATTTTAGGATTTTAAGATATCGAGATTGGTCTTCCATAGTCACAAAAGAGAACAAATAGCTTATCCTCTTTAAATCTGCTATAAAATGTGTTACTTTACCGGTGCTTTTGGCTGTATCTTTTTTATTGCGTCATCATTAACAGCGTGCCTACAGCTTCGATCGAGGCTGTCTACTCGCCTGTGCAATTCTTAGTTCAACCGTGAATCCACGGCCTGGGACATGTCCGGCGTCATCAGCCCCAATTATGCACAAAAATAATGTACAGATGTCACATGACCAGCATGAATTTAGTAATAAAGGAGTCTCGCACTTACAAGATTACTCTGCTGTTGGCAAACGTGATACACCTTTCCAACAGTACTACAACGATTACTTCAAATCACCGGAAGACACTCGTGATACTGCGGAACAGTCCGGACTACCCAGTAAAAGACGCTTTAGAGTATTATCTGAAGATCTTCCTTTGTCAGAAGGTAAAAGCTTTCGTGGTCGTGCTGTGCGCCAGCTTTCATCAGATTACTACTCGATGGGCAACCGTAATATACCAGCCGACTTCAGTGATCAAGGCAACGCAATACTTCCACCTTTGAAGCAACAGAGAAATATTTTCATTAGTCGAGACGTCGTCGACAGTGAAGAAAGTGATGTGCGCAATATGGCAATAATGCCAAAGAAAATATGTCGTCGACAGTGCTCTGTTGATTCTGACTGTTTAAATTCCCTCCAGAAATGCTGTCTACTCGGCTGTGATCATGTCTGCACAATGGTTAGTCATTTATGAATTAATTTATAATTCAACGGTATAGAACAGGATTTTTTGTTTGTTTAACTTTCTTACTCCAGTTTAATTCATTTGTCAGAGCAAGTTCCATTTGTTCTCTTTAAAAAGGCTGTAGGGCTTAATCTCCGTTCTGCCGATGAGTCGTTTTTATGCATGAAACGCATCTACACACGAAATTATACCTTTCGTACAGGCTACAAAATTTCGGTACTGCTGTGTTGGCAACTTTTATGGCATTCGTATACAGTTTTTACCTTAAATTTTAAAAGAATGTTGAAATAAATAACTATTGAATCATATATATATATATATATATATATATATATATATATATATATATATATATATATATATATATATATATACCATTCTTGAAATACGCATATTTATTAGAGATCAGACCGTGTCCAACGATCCAACGTTTGATCCAATATGTAATGTGTCTGAAACGTGGAGTAGATTGCTACTGAAGGGTTACCTATAAGCGCAAAGTGCAGGTGTGCACGTCATTATATGTTTCGTTGTTGCTGTCTTTGTTATTCTCATTTTGACCTATTTCATCTACTTAGCTAAGGGTTGCACTATCTCTAAATATTAAGTCGCTCGTTGTTTCGCACAGAAGACGGTAAATATGATTGTTGGCTCAACGCGAATTGTCGCTTCTTAAGGATATGTAGCCTGGAAATCAAATGTTCATTCTTTTATGTTAAGCCACATCGCTTTATTGCTTTATTTAGCAGTATCTCAGGCCCTTAACTATATCGGACAAAGTCCAAATAAAAGTAGCATCATTTAGTATGACGTTTCTTCGCTGCAAAATGTTTAAAATTTAAATTATATAATTTTTAATTGTTAACGTATATGCCTAAAATGATGTTAGTGGTAACTAGTCTGCATTCTTTTATTGTTTAATTTGTTGAACACTGTCATAGTAACAAATTAATAATTTGATATTCTATTCTTATTTGCTTCACGGGTATTGTCTTCCTTGCTTTGCAGTACTTCACAGTGCTTTTAAGCGTGCCAGCTGATAAACGTCTCAAAAAGAATGCTATCAAGAAAGTTATAAATTCTATCATATGTCAAACGAACGCCATTCATCATTGATTTATTAGTAGCCTTTAATTTGTAAGTCTACTGGAAGAGCTAAACAACGGTGCCTCAGTATTAGTGTACTCCCTTTAAAGTCACGAATGTCGAGAAGCGAAATTTTGCCAAAACTAGAGTGAGCTTTATTTATTATCATTCGAAATGTCAAATATATTGAGAAAATGTAATTAATGTTCACGTCTTCCTTTATTTAAACACATTGTCTATTGGTCAGTTTGAGAAAGCAAGAAGAAAGCAGATGATTTTAAACTGAATTTGAGAAGCTAATAAATAACTTACCATGTTCATTATTCGGAAAATATGTCTACTGAATATAGATTCTGTCAAAAAAGGCTTTAATTAGGTGTTTTAACTGCATAGATGCCTAATCACTAAAAAAAGCTCAAAAATAATTTTTATTTCATCTGTTGATTTATTGTGTTTGCTAGCAAGTTTTTATGTCATTATGACTGATATTTGGTTCTGCAATTTAAATGAATCTTCGGATAGCTTCCACGAAATTTATCATACAGCAATGCATACGGATAAAAAATTTTATAGCTCGATAACTAGAAACAAATTAATGAAAACAAATGAATGCATAGGTACGCATAAATATTTCATCACACACATATATATATACCTATATATATATATATATATATATATATATATATATATATATATATATATATATAGGGCATTCATTCAAGTGAATACAGTTACATAAATACATACATCCATCCATCTATCCATAAATACATGCATACATACATATTTATATACTTAAGTACATGCTAATGAACATTCAGACTTGCAAACTTACATTTATTGACATGAAAATATATACTTTTCATACATGCTCATATGGAGTCACATTTATTGACAGAACGATAGTAACTATATACAAAAATGATCGTTTAGGTAGGCAGCTCGCTGGACGAAATGTATTTATATAAGCTTATTCCAAAGATTTTAATTATATAACTTTTCTGGCGAATACAATGATATAAATTTAGTAGATTTATGTATAGATAAATATAAAAGTAAGCATGTTTAATGTTTTGAACCCGAATTGGCACTGGAAAATCGCATAAAAAACAGTTAAATAAACGGAATCTTAAAAAATATTTACTTATATAACGTCATATTTTGATATATTTTTGCTTTTAATATCTTACATGGATAATTAGACAAATATATTAAATTGGTCTTCATATGAACTGTTTAAGGGGAATTGTTGAATTGATATATAGGTTGATGTATTAGCAGATTAATGGGTATGCCATTAATATAAGCAAATATTTTGTGCTGAATTATCTGTTACAGATATTTGTTTATTCCTGGTTGCATTAAGCCAACGTATGTGCATTCATGTATTCAGTATATTGTGCATAATATTGCTATTTTATGCTCAATTCGTCTTCATCGACCTTATCTGTTACAGAGTAAGCTAGGCTTTTTACTCAATTTAGTTATCTATGTTTTACGACTTTAAGTAAGCTTTTTAGCCATACTGATAAACTGGTAAACATAATGGGATTGACCATTATTTTAAGCTCACTATCTTTATTCTCTAATTTATCTAGCGATTTATTAAACTATCATTTTAGGCGCGAGTACAGATAACACTGAATTAAATTACGTTTTCTAGAATTAGATTAGCTACGATTTAATGCTAGTTTACCAAGTTTACAGCAGTAAAATAACTATCAGTTTCACATTTTCATGTGTTTTTACATTCTTTGGTAATCATCATCACGTGCAGACACATACACACATGTATATTCATGTCATACTTATCTATTGTTAAGACAGAAAGTATAGATAAAACAGTGTACACTAAATTTACAACGTGTCTCTTTCATTGTATTGTGTGGAAAAGACAATTCATCCAGTAGACCAGTCTCGTCCTTATTGGGAAGTTATCACAGTACTTGATAAGTTCTCAAAAAGGACGAAACTGGTCTACTGAATGAATTGCATTTTCTACACAATACAAATATTAGTTTATACTGGCAAATGTATGTACTTAATGTGTCAGATATTTATATCAAGATTGCAAACTTGATTATTGCAACTGTTATCACAGCCCGCGCAACCATAGTTAGTTTAATCATTGTCAAATTGTTTATGTGGTGAGCTTTCCGTTAAAGGAGGGCTTCCGAAAACAGAAGCCGAAATGTCCGGAGTAAAATTTAAACAGTGAATGTAAGCACCTAGTTGGTCACAACAAATGCCAGGTAATCATCAAAACACGACAGTAATCTTGATTTAAGTACATTTTAAAAGATGTATTTATTTTCTCAGTGCTGTCCTTCTTGTTGTGGATTTGACCGCATTTTTCTTGTGCGGGACAATTGATAGCACTCATAGGTCGGTAAAATCTTGAACTTCCTTCATATTCAGATGATGTAATTTTTGGCCTCAATTGATGGGTTCTCACTTGTCCCTTCTTCTTTAAGCCTTCAATTAGCTGATTGTCTGAAAATGACGTTGGATCAAGATTTTCCAAGAACAATGGAAAATCTTGATCCAACGTCATTTTCAGACAATCAGCTAATTGAAGGCTTAAAGAAGAAGGGACAAGTGAGAACCCATCAATTGAGGCCAAAAATTACATCATCTGAATATGAAGGAAGTTCAAGATTTTACCGACCTATGAGTGCTATCAATTTTCCCGCACAAGAAAAATGCGGTCAAATCCACAACAAGAAGGACAGCACTGAGAAAATAAATACATCTTTTAAAATGTACTTATACATTGTTTGTTGCGGAGATCTAATACACGACAGTAATCTGACTGGCGAGATCCAACCACAATGAAAATATGAAGTGTGAAAATTCGAAGATGCGACTCTCAATAAAAATGGCTTTCCCGATTCAGAAAAGTAACCAGTTGCACAAAAGCCAAACTTCCGCTTATTGCACGTACTGACATGTACATGTTATATGGCTGGAAATGCCGGCCTCATAATTTATATGCCGACCCGACAATATTATTTTTCCAAGTAATTTATTCAATTACTATATTTGAAATATTTTCCATATTTACCTTTTATTTTAATTTTTCCTTGTTCTTTTATTGATTGCTTATATAGAAGTATGTGAATATTTTAATTTCAAGTCAATATGTATTTATTCTATTTTTTTTACATGTTGATGCAGCTAGTTATGCTTAAAAGTACAGAGACAGAATTAAAGCACAAACACCCATTTTAATTGGTGCACCATTTTGAGAAATGTTACTGTTAACAAAAGTACATTTCCATGTGAACACAAATGAATACCTTTATTTAGTCACAGTTGAGAAATTGGTCTGTCACTCACAAGCGAAGCATAAATATTTGTTTAACAAACAAATGCACTACACGAGTATACATGAGTTAAAATTTAAGTTTAGTATGTCCTCGTACATCTAATTTTATTTTCTCTTGGAATAACTCGTATTTAGCCGGTGATGGCCCTTGGATAATTGGTTGACCAATCAATTTGAATGTATTGAGCTTTTGATAATGAGACTATCAATGCATATTGTCCCGATTTAAGGTGTAATAATGTTATTATCTAGCAATATCTTGCTGGTTTTATTTGTCAAAAGTCCCGATTTGTGATTAAAAACTATTTTTATACCAAAACTTTTTAATTGACATTGATTTCGTCCGTGCATGACTATTTGTTAGATGAATGCTTTTTTATCTGAAACGAAAACACAGTTTTCTATAAATTCGATTTGACCAGGAGACTTCTGGGGCAATAGCAAATGTTGTAATTTTTCGCGCATTAGCTACTGAAGACAAAATATGACAGTTTTAATAGTTCCTCAATGCACTGTGTTACGTTAACTTAGTTTGAGATATATTGAACTTTTCACGGGCATATTATATACTTTGAATTCTGCCAATGAACGTGCCTAGTTTTATCAAGTAATAGATATTAGACAATTAGCAAGTAAAGCTAAAATAGTTGATCTATCTCTCGTGTATAAGAAGCAAATTGATATTTCATTTAGACAATAGGGTACAAAGATATCACTTCTTCTCTAGATAAGTGAGATCTCATCACGAAGCTTGGCAAAGTGAGCCACGATTTGTATTCAATCGGTTTAAACGGTATTGCACATCGAGAATGACATTTACCAGTTCGACAGGGAAAATTATTTAGCTACCATTTGCAGCTAACGATCTGTCATAAGAGAAAAAATCCCCGGAATTGGTAATTGCTGCTAAAAATTCTTAATGAGCATAACCATTATGTTCATAGGTCTCAAAGTAGAAAACTTCTAATTTTTACGGATTGTTCACTCGACAGCCTCTTTTCGTCCTTGTATAGTATATCGCCAATAAAACGATATTACTTGCAACGAGACTTGAACCAGAGACACATTAAAAATGGATGGATACATATTTTCATTAAACAAATGTTATTCAACTTCCTGTTTTGCATGAATATATATATATATATATATATATATATATATATATATATATATATATATATATATATATATATGAAATTTTGACTGCATCGCTATAAATAATTTTTTATTTCTGTATAAATGAATAATTTAAAAAGGCTGTGTTCAATTCTTCAACACCGACTTTGGCGCCGAAAATTCGGTACCACATTCTGCGAAAGTCACGAAAAATTAACGATAAGACATTATTAATGGCGTACAACACAAGTACCAACAACCATGCAGCACACAGAGCCTGATTAAAGCAGTCATCCATCGTTAACGATGACTTGGATCAGTTCTCGCCGTACGATGAAGTGCTTCTCGACTGGTCGCCGAGCCCACTTCCTAGAAACGACCAAGATGCTGACCTGTCAAACGATCAGCTGACTAGGAATCGCAGAACTTCTGCTTGGCATTCGTCCATGACAAGTAGAAAAGTCAGTGTTGCTAAACGTGTTGTAAGTGGAGTTCGTCGATTTTCCTTGACCGACTCTAATGGAATTGACAGTGCTAAAGACAAGAATGGACTGTTGCAGCCACAGGCTGAGAATAAGATGCAACTGCGCAGACTACGGCCTTCAGAGTCACCTAACTACTCAGAAACAGTGGCCAATGACTGGGATAATCAAACCGATACTCAGACTCATTTCGCTGACGGTAATGAAGATAGTTCGATTAAATTGGATCGAAGTGTAAATAGTAAAAACGATGCTGACGGTGTTAATGAGAACGGAGATGTGACAAGTTATCCTGCTAGCGACCTTGTGAATGCATCAATTTCAACGTATAGTAAGAAACCTACTTCCTCCTCTGCGCTCGAAAACATTGAACGAACTCCATCTAATTCCACTTCAGTTGCACAAAAATCTGCAAATGTTCAGCTGAAGGTAAACTCATTATTTAATAAATTTGAGGATTTAATGACTTCTATTGAAACTCTAGAACGATACATAAATATGACTTGCTTGTTGCCACAGCTTTTTGTTTAGCTCAACAAAAAATTATCCGAATAGGATGCTTCACTGTGCATATCGAATTACTTTAGATAATTGCTCCACTTTTTGCATTGAATGTTAATGTCTTTTTGGGTGATATGCTCGACTTTTGTAATTCGGACGCCAAAAATATTTTTTTATTGTTTCTGTATACCTAGTTATATTTATGCAAACTCTTATTACCGAAATTAATTTATAAAATAGAATTGTGAATGAAATGAGTGTTGCATTTACTTTGGAGCAGAAAAGAAGTTCAGGATAAATTGAATATTTATTAAATCTTAGCAAATTGTTAGAAGCATTATTATTTGGTAAACTGATTTCCAAAACCGAGAGAGGTCAAACTGGCCAGCTTTTCTTTAAGTAACAGTCAAGCGTTTGGATGATTTGAAATTAAAAGGAAACCGCCGTGTAGTTTGGTTCCATGGAACAATATTTTGATTTATGCGTAGTAGATGATTTTTTTAATCTATATGAATAATTAGTCAGTCATTTTACGTAGGAAGCGGTTGAATTGCCGATATTGACATCGATATAATTTTGTAGGCTAATTTGTGAACTGTTTTTATATTTTAAATTATATAATAATAGCAAGGTATTGATATTTGGTATTTTGTAAATGGCGTTTATTTTCCGTTTATATTCAAATTTGGTAACCCTATGTATTTAGTGTAGAAACACCAATATTTATGCAAATATTGATTAGCGCAGACAATGAAATAAAATAGTTTTCATAGCTATTGAATTAAACAAATGCATCATAACATACTACATTTGCAATACAAATTTATAGAAAGCCGTTCTTATCACCATTATTCTGCCGACGAAACGTGCAATTCTTCGTGAATAGTCCAATGTGCAAACAGAGCATTATTATTTAATACACACCTAACGATCATATACTTATATCGTAATGTTTATATTTTGAAAATTTAACAGGAAGAAGATTCAGTCAGTCAACTGGAAAACGAATACAATTTAGAAAGAAATAGTTCGCATACAACGTTCTCATTACCAGATAATGAATTAGAACCTGGCACAGTTTCGACAGTCGGACCCGTGGTGTACATTCTACAAATGCGTTTCTGTATATGCGCTGTTATCGATGAGACATATATGTCAAAGTGGCATACTCTCGTTATGGTAAATAATTTAATTAAGTTAAATTACTATAATTTCAGCTTTGTGTCTATTTATCCCATCCAAACTATAATAAATATATTTCAATTGTCATAAACCGATTGCATATATTTTTTTCTACATTATTTTTTCTACTTTTATTCGTACGTAAATATAGCAACGATAAGCTATTTTATTCCCCGATAGGCCAAAAACATTAGTGTGAGACAAGGACAAGGATTTAATAATTATTTTTTCCATCAATACGTCTACATTGATCAAACGGTTTACGCATCACCTCTAGTTACCAAGCGTTCAATAAAGTATATTAATCAACTATTATACTTTGTTTGGCTTGACTTATTTAATTTATTCAAGTCCATAAATGATTTGCAAACGACCAATCCTTTCCGTAATCAAATGCTACTCATGAAACCGTTAACTATTCAGCACATTGCAAATGCCACTTTTATCATAAGTAGTGCATTAGGCATTTTCTGATGCAAATGATAAAACTTCTTCAAGTAATACATTCAGAACACGACAGAAAGTCATTACGTCCTGCATACAATTATTCTTCCACATTAAATATTCTTCAGCGCTTTATGTTCTCTAGGGATAAATTTTGTTTGGGTTATACGATATTGCATCTGGTTTCCGTTATATTCATTCACATTCTTATTGTGTTCAGAGGGACATATTGGTTGGAGATTCAACCGAAAATCTTCTTGCACAGAAGGTACCTCAATTTTTATAATGAGCCTCGCATATTAACGTTTAGCTGCATCGCGCTTTATTCTGCCATTCTAAAGTATTATTTGCAGTTTGAGACACTTTCTTTAATCTGTAAGTTACATAGAATTGATAGGGCTACGTAGTTTCATCCCTTGATGTGCATAACTATATTCTGAATTGAATTACGACTATGCTGAAGGTATACACAGTCAATATATAATTATTGTCAAAATCTTATCCATCAAGAAACTAAAGAATGTATTTGATAGCAGTAAATAAATAGTGAAAAACTCAAAGAAAATATTGTATTTTTAGTAAAGTAAATTCATCCATTGGACCGTAGTTATAGAAATTCAGGACTGACGCCCGGCAGGCACAACCTAGTCAGGTATTTGTTGAAATTTGATTGCGGAGTGCCAGCTTCATATTTTCCAATGCCACGTTTTGCGTACGCGGATAGTGGCTTTGCACGGACAGTTTCACAAATATCCGATTGATCACAATTTAGTTTTGTCTTCGATCGGGCTGAGTTTGTATTCGTCCCAATAGAAATGCGGTTCTGTCAAATATTTGGTAGCATGAAACTTGCTGGGTCTAAAGGGACACAGCCATCATCCCGTTTTATGTGAGGCATCGAGTTTGGTCTAACTGCGCAGTAACTTTTATTGTTTGACGGAATGCGAGCAAGCGTGCCAGACGCGAAGGGCAAATTTCGGCTGCTGAAGGATACTTTGGCCACTGGCATCTGGGCAGATACCGCTCATCAGCCTTGGCTGACATGCTACTTAGGCGAAAGGAGCTCTGAATACAAAACATCATCACTAGGAATGGGCGATCTATATCAGTCCACATTTAACCATGAACAATACAAATTAAAATTCTTGCTTCTTATGGTTATGTCTTTTTAATGGCTATATATGATGATGATAATGATGATGAAATTCATCCATTAGATCGGTTTCTTACTTATTGGGATCTCTGAAGTACCGTCCAGAATTTTGCCACAGATAAGGCTCTAACCCGTGCAAGCTTCCTTTGTAATCTGTGAATATACATTGCGCCACCCAACCGCAAACTACAAACAATTTTGAATTATATACCAACTTATGTTTTCAGTTAGCATTTACTGCTAGTGGAGCAAATGTGGAATCCCTTTAGACCTAAAGATGCAACTAGCCACCCACAATATGTCATTATGGACTATATACCACGTTACCTGGATAAGAGGTATTGATTGGAATATTGATACAATCGAACAACCATGAAATATTTGTTATCACTGTCTGCACTACTAACAGGTATTTTAATTAGCTTTATTTACATTAAATATTTGTTCTTATTTATGAATTTACAAAAAATAAATAATTGTAATTCGAATTGAGTAATGAATACACTTTTAATGCATACATTTAGTATAGAGCAGGAATAAACAACACAATTATGATCTTTGTGTATATTTTCTTTATAATAAATGTATACTTTAATTCAAATTACATATGTATATAAATTGCTTAGATAAAATTTATGGAGCTTATAGATTTTTCCAAAAAAGAGCGCTTTCGCTTCATTATCTTCAACGGAATCATTTGAGAAAAACGGCACAGGAATTATACAGTTTTAACAGCAAAAACGGCACACAAAAAATAGTATATAAAAATAAACTACGGAAGAAATTTCCAAATTAATTAGCATAATAAAACAATTTTTCAGTGACAAAAACGCCAAGGACGTCCTATTATCCCACATTCATCACCCAAATATATAGTGGTTAAAGGGCGTAATACCGGCTCCTATTGATGAGTCGCTAGTAAGCACAAAACGAATGTGCATGAGATTATACTTTCCGTTCATGCTGTCTTTGGTTTATCCTTCTTATCACAACTGAACTAATTTGTTACTTTGTTCGAAACACCTAATACATACTTACTTTTGAATATGTTTGAAATGTTTACAAATTTAACGTTGAAAATCTTTGGATTTATTCGTTTGATGGGTTATTAATTACTAATGTCCCATTTAAAGAAACTAGTGAGTTTGAAAGTCATCATATCCGAGAGAACTGTCTAAATTCTAAACTGAGTGGAACGTAAAAAGCATCAATCCGTTAAATTTATCCAGTCAAACAATATATAGAAACTACAGCCAGTTACTTGTATTACTAATTTGTTGTTCGACTACTTAAATAAAATGAGACTAGAGTTTAGTCCATGCTCGTAAACTTGATTTAAAGAATTTTTATCACTATTCGCGCAATCAATGATTTTTTAACTGAATGTTTGAAACGTAGTTGAAAGTTCATCCTACTTCTGTTATTCAAATTATAAATTTATATTTAATAGTCAAATATGCCAACACAAAGCCGGTCTAGGAATGGTTTCTGCCTTGGCTTAAATTAAAGCCGATATACTGATGTTCTTGCCGGTACGAAAGTGATCTGTGTAATTTTCATAGTCTATTGACAACCACATATTGCGCCATCATCCTTTAGCCGACTGGTACTTAAAGTCCAGTATCCATACTGCAGTTCAATTTCCCGTATGTGCCTTTCCAGTTACTTTAGCCACAACTTCTTTCCACGTGGCCAGTTAAGACATGGAAACTATTCAAGTGAAAGGAAAGTATGCATCAGTTAGGTTATCGAAAGCCGTGTGCTTGCTGCGTAACTGTTTAAATTCAATGAATGACAACAGAATAAAAGAATTATACTTGAAAACAAGGAGAACAAAATCCTAGATTTTCATGATTTTTTTCTGAAACAGCACTGATCGCAAATTGCACAGGTCATTCTTCCATTAAAAAGCATAGGCAGCATAATATTTATATTTTAAACGACCACTACCCTTGAAATCGAGAATGGCGTAACTATGACATTGTATGATAGTCCCTTGGGTATTTGTTAATCTAACTGTATTCAGACTGATTTTTAAGGTGTGTATAGGACATATTTCATTAATTGTTAAGCACCACACTCTAGTGAAGTGTAAGCTTAATGATGCGATAATTGACATTGCAAATGCTTGCGCAGCTGATAAGAAACCGGTGCATTTTTACCTACAATATAATGGTGAAGGAAAGATGAAGCGCATAAACGATAGATAGCGTTCCGCGCCAGTGTTCACACTTCGCAGCTGGCACAAATTTGAATATAGCAACCGTCAAAATTCCTCTAGCTAGTGTGGAAGACAAATTCCACGGAGAATAGCATACAACGCTATTTACAATTTCGCTTATACACTTGATTAATCTTATTTAGACAGATGTAGTAAACGAACGAATTCACGCTTGTCAGATCATATACCAATCTGGATGGTGCAAAATTAGATTTTTATTGCACGTACATGCACAAATAATCATTTTTTCCAACAAAAATTGTGCACGCCGTGTAAACAGGTTTCAATTTTAATTTAGTGTAGATGTGTGTGAGGGGTGAATATGTTTCTCTATTTGAAGGCTGTTTCAATAAGTAGACTTTAAAGTTGTGCAAACGAAAGTAACATGTTCAAATATTCTCATTATTACGTGGCATATCGAACTCCACGCAAGACTGTTTTTGATTGTTTTTTTCATTATGAAATGTAAGAACTAATATATTTTTGTGTAATAATTATGTAGACCGCGTTTTAAGAAAATTTCTATTGCTTCATTTCTCGAATAATTCGGTTTATAAGATGATGTATATTACATATGTTTAAAAAAAATTCATTCCTCTGAATAAATGCTCGACGTATTGTAAAACTTAATGTTCTAAAGCATTGCAGTTAAATGTGCTAAAGTTTGCCGAATTAGTTCCTCTACATACGATAGAAGCAGTCTTTTAAATATCAAATCGGTATTTCCTATTGACCGACCTTGATATATGCAGAAAAAGATTCCTTCTATCTTTATTTCTAAAAATGTTAGACATCATGAAGTGATCAACGTAATTCGAACCATCACAAATTACTCTATCATCCTATAACCAACTCGTGCCCATAATCTGTGTTCTATACTATGAGTCCAATCTATTCTAAGTAATCCAGTTAGAACGAATGTCCCAGTAACATGTAGGAAATCATGTCATACGAACCTGGCTTTGATACTAGGATTTGAAGACTATAATACAAAGTTGTTTCTAAAAGCGTAGAAACGACTCAAAGCTGAACGGTTTATTAAGCCACGTATAATTAAATTACACGGAAGATAAGCAATCGACTGTCAGACTTCAGGTTTGCAATGAAGCACCTAGGCATTGCACCCTTTTGCAATTCGCGTTCACTTGTCAGGAACAAATGACTGGATTAATCCTGTTAGAAGGTGTCGAGCGCACTCCTGATTTCCTATATTGCGCAACGACAATCCTGTCTTGGCCTAACTGCATTAACCGATGTCCCTTAATTTCATTCACCAACGTAAATTAACAAAGATCCTGTATGGCTCTATTGTAGTGGGCAATGTCAGTTGAACCGCCAAAAATTGCTCCACCATCCTATAGCCTATTCACCATCAACGTTTGACTTCTGTTTTGTAGGTATTTTACCCATTATGAATAGACGACTGCTCAAATTCTAAAGAAAAAGTCCAGCTAGAAAAGAAGCGTTTTAAATAGTTGATTTAGAAACTCATTAAAATTGTTTTAAGTAATAAAAATCAACACAATAATAACGATTTACCAGTTCTCGTATAAACAAATTAAAAAGAAGATCGCTAATCAACTGCCAGACTTCACTTCGGTAACGAAGCACTCGGGCCTTGAATGTTTCTGTGATTCATGTTAAAATGTCAGGAACATTGATTGGATTTTGCAAGTATGTATTAGGTGTTGCGAACCTAGTAACAAACTAGTTCAGTTGTAACCAGAAGGATAAACCAAAAGCAGCATGAACGGAAAGTATAATCTGATGCACATTCGTTTCGTGCTTACTGGCGACTCATCAGTAGGAGCCGGTATTACGCCCTTTAACCACCATATATTTTGGTCAAGAAACAGTATTTAATTGATTGGATTTACCTGTCCATGTGGCATAGCTGTCTGCTATTCACATTACATGTCCTGAACAAATTGCGTAGTTAAACATGTTCACAGGTATCGAACGCATTTCTAGTATTCTTCACGGTTCAATTGCCTCTCACGCATCGGCATCAACAACATTAATCGAAATATTCGTCATCGTAAAGCAGTTAATTCCGACTTAGGTCTCATTGTACTGGCCAACACCTTTTTAACGACCAAAATTTTTTAAATAAGCACAGAAATTCAATGAAGAACAGTTTTGTTGCTCATTTGTTCTACATTAATTTACCAAATACAAAGATGATTTTAAGCGTAGTACAGGCGTCTACTGTTGACTCACAATGAAGAACAAAACGCATATGAACATGACAGTATGCCTTTTATTCATTTTCGTCTGGTCCTAGATTAACTAAACTGTTACTAGGTGTCGAACCCTTAACATATTGTCCATATATGAGTTCACTGAAACAAAACGCTTTCATAACTCAATTTTCCAATGCTCCATTTTATAACACATTATTTAATATCATTTAACTTCTTAATATATTGTGTATTATTTGTTAGGGAAAGGCGTATTATAAACTATTTATTCTTGTTTAATGGATTTTAAAAGTCAAAATCCATATGCTACGTCTGAAAAATTTCCTATTGTACAAATTTTTAATAAGCGTGTCTGGTGTTACGTTTTTAACGGAAGTAGTTTGTTAGTAAATTAAGGACGGTTTTTCTTGACTTCATAATTATGAGAAATGTATGCCCTACACAATGCAAAATTAAGTGTACAATTTAAAAAAAATAATTGACGCCTGTGAAAAATTAACGATACTTACAACGATTTCCTGTACACTATTATGATAAAATTATTGAAAATTAGTAGCTGAGTAATATTAAGTTGAACGATGATGAAGACTATTCTTTGTCGGGGCGATAGTTAAAATCTGTTTCCATTAAACTATATAAAAACTTACTTGGATATTTATTTTGAATGCATTATTACATTATTGAATTATGAATAATTTACATGGACTATTTTTGTAAATCAAACAGAAACTGTCTATATGAAAGAAAGATTGGACAAATGTGGGTGAAATAACTATTAGAAACGCAAACAGCATGTAGGGACGGTGTCGTGGGAAATGAGCTTTATGACTATATAAAGTCGTCGCGATTTCAAAATCTGTTGGTTTCATGAAGACGTGATCACTACAGACGATAATATAAATTAGCACTTACTTTAAATGAAGCTTGCGATCTTGATATAAACAATTGAAACATTATTTACATACGTTTGTTAGTATAAATTAAATATTTTATAGTGTGGATAGGGCAATTCTTAAAATAGTCTGGCTTCGTCCTTATTGGTAATCTATAACGTACTGTCAAGAATTTGCCGTGAATATTTCTCGTTAAGGACGAAACCAATCTACTGAAAGAATTGTCCTTTTCACGCTTAACAATATTTAGTTTATACTGGCAAATGTATGTACATAATGGATCAGGAGTTTATATCAAGATCGCAAACTTGATTACAAGTAACTGATATCACCGCCCGTGCAACCACTGTCCATTTAATTATGTAAACTAGCACATAGATTGCTTCTGATTTCTAATAAAATTTTTGCTAAATGGACGATTTGTATTACTGATTTATTTGTCTTTTACTGAGCCATACTAAATGCTTGGGGTTTTGTTGAACGAATTTTACATTTTAAGCTTAACGAACTTAAAGGCTGCCTATTTTGCAAATAGAATGCTAATGCGCGTGATATAAGCTAAACTTCCTAAACGAAGTCCATATTTATACGTACTTGTTGGCTACTGATTTCCATATATATTCAATGCGGTTTGATTCTCGATAGTCAGTTTGCCGTCGTACTCTGATGATCATCATGGAAGGTCGAAACGCGTCAGTGCGTTGCGGCTGGCGGTAGTTTTGTCAAGTTGTTCGACGACTGGTTAAATACAATGCGATCGGTGTTTATTTCAAGCTCGCAAACTTGATTTAAAGAATTGTTACCACCAGCCGCACATTCAATTTTTGTTAAATTGTATTGCCTATATATGTATATGTGGTGAAATCTGCAAACAGTTAATGTTGGTGACTGCATAGAAATTGTGCAGCCGACATTTCCAGTTAAGTTCAATGTATGCGAGACTGCTAGAGGCGAGACCCGCATATCTAAAATGATTTCCATATATATTCAATGCCGTTTGATCCTCGATAGTCAATTTGCCGTCGTACTCTGATAATGATCATGGAAGGTCGAAACGCGTCAGTGCGTTGCAGCTGGCAATATTTTTGTTATGTTGTTCAACGACTGGTTAAATACAATGGGATCGGTGTTTATTTCAAGCTCGCAAACTTGATTTAAAGAATTGTTGGCTATTTGTTTGCATCATGACGTGGCATATGAGTCAATGATGTCGTTATTCGTGGATGTAATATTATGTATTTCAAATAGCAGACTGGTCATGTTTGTCGTACATAATCGAGTTCGATTGAAACCACGTTGATGGGTATCTTTGAATTGAAACAGCGGTTCAATCAGTTCATAGATGATATTGTCCAAACTATAAGTGTGTGTATTGTTGATGTTTTTATAAAATTTAAGTTTAACAATCCAAAAGGTGCCCATGTTGTATAAGGAATTTTTATGAACTGGCTTTAAGCTTAAAATCCTTCTTTATACGTGCATGATAGCTATTGGTTTTCATCATGACTTGGCAGAAAAAGGACTGATGACAATTTAACCAAATTCTCTACATTATTTGTTGACGTGTGTTGTCAAAGTTTCTCAGTTCGTTCCCAGATCACACATGTTATAGTTAGGACTACAAGAAATTTTTTACACACACATCTGCGTTACCAAACAGATATGTCAATTTCATATTAACAAATATATTCTTGTTAGCTGATACATTATTATTATTATTATTATTATTATTATTATTATTATTATTATTATTATAATTTCTTCTCAGGAACCTTTCCATGTTCAAAAACAAAAAGAAATTTTATCAGATACAAGAAACGCTTTTTTTCAATTTTCTTCTCAAGTATCTACAAATGAAAATTTCTTTATATATAAATTGAAACGCAAATATGTAAACATGGAGAGAGTGTAAATAAAGGAAACCAATCAATTGGTGCGTCACCTCCATTTCAAGCTCAGTGCCTGAACATGCTTCTTCTGCTTGCATAAATCCGGCTGCAATTTGTTCATCCATAAGAATTCGTATGTTGCTAGCTCCCTTTTGTTATTGCATTTAGTAATTAATTATATTATTATTATTAGTTAAATTTGAGTAAGTCCTCGACTGAAGATCAAACTATGTTTTTGCTTTTTATCTGATATTTTTTAAATTTCGTTAACGCTTTATTTATTAAAATTAATATACATTTAAATTTAATAAATGCATTTATCAACTATTTTCCTTGCGTATTTTAGACTCTAAACACGTCGTCCATAATTGACGACATAAAGCCGGGTCGTATATATCAATTTCGAGTGGCTGCAGTCGGTTCGAATGGAACACGTGGTTTTAGTGAATTATCCGACGGATTTCCACCTACCAAAGTACTCGTGCAACCTAGACCACCATCTTCACCTCAAAATCTCACTGATGCGGTGTGGCGTCTCTATTCAGACGGAAGAGTCAGTGTTACACTGAAGTGGTCAAAACCAGAGCAGAGTGATTTGCCAATCGCTGAGTACTCGGTAATTTTTCCCATCCGATATTTTGAGCTACAGTTTTGTGCTCAATTTTGAAAATTAAACACATTCAGTATTCTCTGGTGTATTATAATATCAATTAAAATATGATAAATAATAATCCAAAATATTAAAATCAGTAATAAGAGTAGACAAGAGTACTGAAAATTCTTGCAGGTACGCTGAAAACAATTCTCAAATAATTTTAAATTTTGTTGAATTTAATATACTCTTACATTTATGCTTTTCAATTAATCAATTAGCTTTCCACGTTCATTTGTATAGATTGATTGATGGTATATGCATTGGATCTGATTAAACCCAAATAGAAACTGAAAATGTCCTAACCAAATTAAGCATAAAAACCTTTATTTGATTATATAGAGTCTTCTGTTATGAAAACATGTTACATACAATTTTAACACTGATTTAGCATTTGAAATAAGGTTTTTGCTTCATTTGAGCGTGTGTTGTTTGGATGTTTTTTCTGTGGGAACAACAGCACTCTTCGATGTTATATATAAAGATTTAACTGTAAAGTGTTCATAAGGACTAGGAGATTACTAACATGTGCCTAGTTAGAATGGTGGTTTGGCGATGGTCGATGTCTGAAACAATTTGTCGCCTAAAGTTTGTTTGACTAGGTAGACGCACATTTATCTTTTGACTAGCATATTGTACCTTTATTTCGATCCGTTATAACAGCTTAGGCAGTAATGTTTCCTTGTAGAGACTGCTTTAATATGCTTATAGACAACAGGAAAGATATATTGTTCTTCCGTCAGTAAATTCACAATTTGTAATCTAAAATCCAGAAGCTTCGTTGTCGATTAGGGCTAAAAGAACCTTTATTCTCTTGTTGATGATGATTCCGAATATCTGTTGAACCTTGAATAGTAAGAAAACAAGTAATGTAAGTGCTTTTTTCAATATGTTATCTAATAGATTTCATTAAGGTTTCCATTATCCTTTGTGGATTCAAAAATCTTATCGTAATAGTCGAATTTGGGTGATATTTTTGAGCTAGATATATTAAGTTTTCGTATATAATACTTTTCAGGTTATCCGAATGTTGGTTGCAACAAACAGTATTTGATTAAATGTATAGTTTGATTAGTTTTGAGAAAAGAAACATGATTTAAGTAGTGAAATTTTTAAATTACCCTTTGTAGCTATTCTGGAGGTGAAACTAAAAGGGATCATAAATGCATGGAGGTCCAGTATTTTTATATATTTGTGTCAAGATAGTGGCGTTCTTCGAAGCCACAACGGCTGAAGTTTGGTTTGTGTGTGATTTGATGAGTATGAAAAGTTATAAAATATTCACCTTAGGAAATATGCTTGAAGTACTTGCACAATGTCAATTGTTTATAGGGTTTCTAATACTGGTCATATATTCTGAAATTTTACGCCTAAGCTCAGACAATTTTTCGCCTTAGTATCAAATTGATTAATGCCGGTAGTAGGCTTTTTAGGATATAATTTATTTGTAAGAATTGGTCCTAGGTGATTAATTTTGTCACTTCAAGAAATGTTTTCCCGAAGGTGTAGAATTTCGTCAAAGAGTAATACATTCATACAGAATTATAGGAAAATTGATTTTGGTATGTTGGTTCGAAATGACATGTTTCGAAGTATACAATGTGTTCTCTGTAGGTAATCCTTAATATTTAGCAATGGTTGAGCTATACTTCATCGGTTAATTGAATAAACTAGGGTAATCTCATCCGCATATTTGATATTTTGACTATTCTTAATTTCATTATTTATCAAACAATATTAAATAGTTTATTAAAGTAGTCTCAATTTTTCACATTGTGGAACTCAAACATTGATGGTCAGTGTAACAGATGGCATTCATTCTAGTTTGACAATGAATTGTATTTGTGACAGGTATTTAAAAATAAACTCCAGTGTGTTTTTGCATAGGTTAAATTTGGCAAATACCTTGACGATATGGTGCATTGTTTTTTTGTGTCAAAAGCCTTAGAGGTGTCTAGAAATTTGATAAAGTTGTCATTGCTTGTGGATGGAATATTGTGTATTTCAACAATCAGAGTGACGTTTTTTTTCATACATTATCAATTTCGAGTGCAATGTTGTTAATTGGGATCTTTAAATTTAAACAGTGGTTCAATCAGTTCATAAATGATATTTCCCAGAATTTTATTGAGTCCAGGTAGGTTGGATATTAATTTTAAATCTTTGTACTGCCTAGGAGTTTTGGTTTCCGGTAAAAGTTTGTCTTCAAACGTATCATTTTGTCGTAATTAGGGGCAAAAGGTTTCTGTGAGTTTACTGATTGAAGGAGCATTTCGACAGATTCGCTAGATGGGTCCATTTCGTGATCAGATTTTATCGATGGCATGGTTTCCACTATAATACCTGCCGAGATATTTTCGAGCTCCAAAAAGTTTAAGTGATCGCATTGGAGTAATAATGGCGAAAATGGTGGGTTCTTTGGCCGTTGGCCTCCCAGATACGTGATTGAAAATTTGACAACGTTGGAGTTAGAAATATATATAAATTTATTATTCACATATATATCATTTCTGTTATTATATATTGATTCCTGACTAAAGAAAATGCTTGTCCAATGTCCATTTTTTAGAAATGCTATTCTGTATTTTGGTACGGTATATTAATTCTTCTTTAATTTTGTAATCTATTGAATTTCGTTACTTAATAAGTTGGTTCGTGCATGCGCTAGACTTATTTTTCTGTTTTATTAATAATAATCCATGACTAATGAGAAAATTTGTAGGTATCGTTGATGCATCGTAATTATGTTTATATTTATGTTGTAGGTTTTTTCAAATTATTATTGAACATGTTTTGATTTGTGTAATTAGTAGCCAGTCTGTATGTCCAAGTTGTGTGAGAGAATCTCCAACTGCATGTGTACTGATTGTTCTCTAATTAAAATGCTTTCCGTGATTGGACTGTGGTGTGTAATTGAAGTGCGTAATATCTGTTGCTATGTCCTTATCAGCGAATTAGAGGTCAATGGAACGTTTTGGCTTATTTGACTGAAACAAATTTGAAATGAGTCCAGATTGATTTAAGTATTAAAAAAAATAGATTATATGCAAATTGATAAATAATAGGTGAAGCTCGAATCTCCTATAATTAGGTAAAAAATTGTCGTCTACTATGTTCTCATAAGTATTGGATAATATCATATAAGTTCGTACATCAGTTGATGGATTACGATCTATAAATCTCAACATTAAGTCAAACCCATGAAGTGAACATTTTCCGAAGATTGGCTCAATGTTGTGGTTGAAAGTATGCATAGGAGAGAAGTTTTAGTTTTTATGCAGATAAATGACGATTCCAACTCCAATGTTTGTGTACCTATCTACTCGAATTAATGTATAATTTGTAATTTATATTTCTCATTCGTATGTGTTGATATTGAACAACGTTTTCGATACAAAAATTATATGCTGTCTTGGTTTCAAGGTTATTGTACAAAGAGATCTTTATTTTGGCCCCAGAAATCCTGCATTTGGGTACATTTTAGATAATTTTACTCAATCTAGGATTGGAGCTAAAGTGAAGGGATTAAATTGCTATAAAATTTGCTGCTTTTTTAAGTTTAAAAATTGAGTTTCTATAGAGAATTTCGAGATCTTAGTGCTCTCTCAAAAGAAATTCAGTTTTATTTATGAGGGTTATTTGGAAATTCAGCTTACCTTAATAAACTCTGCCGCGTTTTAATAGGGATTAGAACAAACAAGCTCTACATCTTAATATTACTATAATCAAGGTTGAAATCATGATATGAACAACTAACACTTTATGTGCATAAATTTGTCATTATAAACTAAGCATTGTCTAATATTTAAAAAGCAATTAATCCAGCTCCACCTAAACGAAAGGCTATCCATGATAAATAAGTTAGTAAATAACTGAAAATTACGTTTAGTGTGCGGCAGGGTGGCCCATTGGTTAGAGCACCAGATTCCGAAGCAGACGTGCCAAATTTCGAGCCCTGTTCGCGGCAAATGCTGGACAGTACGTGATGAGCTCTTAATAAGAATGAAACTAGTCTACTGGATGAATTGCTTTTTCAAAATTATACAATTCTTAGTTTTTACTGACAAATGTATGCACATAACGGATCAACTTCTTTAGACTTTAGCTTATTAAGTAAGCATGAAAGCCCTCCAATGAAATCATGTATTAGGTGTTGCGAACCTAGTAACAAATTAGTTCAGTTGTGACCAGAAGGATAAACCAAAGGCAGCATGAACGGGAAGTATAATCTCATGCACATTCGCTTCGTGCTTACTGGCAATGAATGTCTGTTTGGGGCCTTTTATTAGCAGATTTTGACTGTAGTCTAAACATGTGCCTAATCTGATAGTTTGGCTTGAGAGAGTTGGCCAGAACTTTCCATGTCTGGAGTAAGGTTGTTCTGAGGATTATTATGTAAAGAGTCTGTTCTTGTGTTTAAGCTTGTCTTTAAAATGTTTTCGAAAAGAGTATAATGCGTTTTTGTAATACTCCTTTGCATGATGCGGCTTACTTTCATTAAAACGTCCAAATAAAGTGTGGATTTTTTCCTCATGAAATGTTTTCTTAATGAAGTGCATATATAAGGAAAACAAAACTTAAAATTACCTGAGTTTGTATGTGCATTTTAAAGGAATTTATTAATTATAGAATGTCATTAGTGAGATATCTGTTACAAGTTGATAAATAAGAAAATTTGAAGTCAAAGATGATGGATAAACAAAATAAATAAATAAGCA